>MU224313.1:464735-503052 GCA_018584345.1 Thuja plicata | reverse complement strand
GAGTTAGTGTATTTGGGATTTTTAGTTTCAGCAGAAGGTCTAAAAATGGACCCAGAGAAGGTACAAGCTATCCTTGAATGGCCTAGCCCAAGGAGTGCTACTGAGGTAAGATATTTTCATGGTCTAGATAGCTTTTACAGAAAGTTTATCAGAAATTTCAGCAGTATTTGTGGACCCTTGACTGAAATAATGAGAGGGGATAGAAAAGAGTTTTCAATTGTTGAAACAAAAAGTTACAGAACAACTTGTTTCAGCACTCCCAGATTTTAATAAGGTGTTTCAAGTAGATTGTGATGCTAGTGGTACTGCAATAGGAGCTGTTATGAGCCAAGAAGGTAAACTTGTTGCTTATTTTAGTGAGAAGTTAAATGATGCCAAGAGAAAGTATTTTGTTTATGATTAGGAATTTTATGCTATAGTTCAGGAATTAAAGAAGTGGAGACATTATCTGCTTCCTAAGGAGTTTGTTTTATATACTGACCATCAAGGTTTGCAATATTTGAATAGTCAAGGAAAGTTGACTCAAAGACATTTGAAATGGGTTGAATTTTTGCAGAGTTACACATTTTTTTTGAAACACAGGAGTGGAAAGTCTAATAGAGTTGCAGATGCTCTTAGCAGAAGACAACTTTTGCTAACAGAGATGCAGATCGAGGTTGTTATGTTCGAGGAACTCAAGAGTTTGTATCCAGAGGATCCTGATTTTGGTGAAGCTTGGAAAGCTTGTACAGAACCTGTTACTCTAGACAGGACAAAGAGGCTAGATTTCATCATTCAGGATGGAATGTTATTCAGAGGGAGCCAATTGTGCATTCCACGAAGTTCTATGAGGGAAAATCTTGTCAAGGAGAAGCATAGTGGAGGATTGGCTAGACATTTTGGTCGAGATAAAACCCTTGCTCTGGTTAGCGAGAATTATTATTGGCCACAGTTGCAGCAAGATGTCAAGAAGTTTGTAGAGAGTTGTAGAGTATGTCAAATGGAAAAGGAGCAAAGAAGAATATAGGATTGTATCAACCATTACCTGTACTAGAGAAGCCTTGGGAGGATATCAGTATGGACTTTGTTCTTGGTTTACCAAGGACTTAGCGGGGACATGATTCAATTTTTGTGGTGGTTGAGAGGTTTTCAAAGATGACACATTTCATTCCCTGCAAGAAGACTAATGATGATATTCATGTAGTAGAATTGTTTTTCAGAGAAGTGGTGAGGCTACATGGTTTGCCAAAGACCATAGTTTTAGATCGAGACACTAAGTTTGTTGGATATTTCTAGCGTACATTGTGGAAGAAGTTGAAGACAGATTTGAAGTTCAGTTCATCACATCATCCACAGACTGATGGACAGATAGAGGTGGTGAATAGGAGTTTGGGGAATTTGCTAAGATGTTTGGTTGGAGATAAGCCAACAAGATGGGATTTGATTTTACCATAGGTAGAATTTGCATACAATAATTCTATCAACAGGAGCACTGGTAAATCACCATTCCAGATTGTATATGGAAGTAGTCCAAGAAATGCATTTGAATTGAGAAAGATAGATAAAGAAGAAATAAGTAGTGCTGAAGCTGAGGATTTTGCAAAACACTTGAAGAACATCCATGTGGAAGTGAGGAAGCACATTACCAAAATGAATGCATAGTATAAGGCTAAGGCAGATGAGAAAAGGAGACATAAGAAATTTTAGGTTGGGGATGAAGTCATGGTTCATTTGCGAAAGGAGCGATTTCCAGTTGGTACATATAACAAGTTGAAAATGAAGAAGTTTGGGCCATGTAAGATACTAAAGAAGCATGATTTAGGAAATGATTATGAGGTAGAATTGCCTACTAAGTTGAATATTTCACCAGTATTTAACATTTTAGATTTGACAGAGTATCAAGAAGGAGGTGTTGAAGATGAGATCACAGTAGCACAATGGAGTATTCTAGCAAGTAGTTCAGATACCAAGGAGATTGAAGACATACTGGACAGTCGTGTTGGTAGAAGTACAAGGAACAGGACATATGAAGAATATTTGGTCAAGTGGAAAGGATAACCTATAGAAGATTCATCATGGCTGACAAAGGAGGAAGTTGACCAGCTTGGTTTTCCTCTGCACACCTGAGACGTGACAGGGTCACTTCTCAAATTACCCCGGGTGTCTAATGTAGGAGCATCCTGGGTGTAAGGGCAATCTTGCATCACCCAGAAATATGTGTTTTTCAATTCAATAAGGGCTATTTTGTACAAAGCTGCTATTTTTGGAAACTTACTATTTTTATTAAGTTGGTCATTTGAACTCAGAATATTCTAATTTTCCAGGTGAAGGTTCATCTTAGTCATATAAAAATGTCAGTTGAATTTCATTGCCAGATCATCTGTATTAGCAAAGTTATTAAGGATTTACTGTTGAGATTTTAGGGTACAAAACCTTTGAACTCAATTTTTAGGACCTTAGAGGCTCCGGATCGAGGTCGAACCCCTAACTGACTAGTGCTTTGCGAGTCAGGCACTGTAGATCGCGATCTCCCCTTTCTGGAAAGTGGTTATAATAGCCAATCAGAGCTACGGTTCAAAATTTATGGCTTCCGGAAGTTGGGCTACCTAATCTCATGTTTTGTAAATATTTAAAGCCGACCCTTTTGTAATAAAAGTGAAAAATAATTAAATGCTAAGGGTAGTCGGCCTTAATGGCTAGATTTCTGGAACCTTCTCGGGCGGTGGAAAATTGCCTATTTAAGGAAGGCCCGTGGTGTTTTCTAGGGCAGTTCGGGGTGGTTATTTGAGGCTTTGTCCTACAGATTATTGTAAGGGATGCCCATATTTCTTTTGATATTGTAATTCTGAAGTTTGTAATTCCACATTTGTGGAGCCAATAAGAAGCCAATTTTTTGTTCTTGCAAATTTTTGTTGTTTCTCTTTGTTTCTGTCGTGTGTTTGTGGTATAAAGGGGAGAACCCCTTCATCAATGACATACCATTCCAATCCTCTTTATCCACTTCTCTAATCACAAAAATCCTTCTTTGATTAGTTCTTCTATTCAACCGATTTCTTGTATTCTTCTTCGTAATGATACAAAACTTCTTCTTGTCTCTTCCTTAAGTAGATAATCGTTAATCATCAAAACCTAAACCTAGATCCAAAAATCATATCTTAATCATCTTATTAAACTATTTTTCTATTCTTCCTCCTTTTTGACTGCATCGTGATTTCTCCTTTTAATTGATAATTTTTGACTTCCGATAGCTAACCTCCTTACGCCAATAGGACTTCCTTTTCTCTGATAGTTAATAATTTTCTTATTTGACTATTTTACATCAATGACAAACACTATAAATGATCTAACCTTTACATTAACTTCACTTAAATTCATTATCAACTAGAGAAGTTATGCTAACAATCTCTCTATATGCCAGCAAAAAGTGCTCCTTCAAGTTTAATTTGTGGATTCTTCTTTTGTCGGATTTGTCAAAATTTGAGTAATTGGTTCCTTTTGGTTTCCACTTAGTTGTATTCCCCAAGTGCATTTTGGATTTTATCATTTTTTTTTCTTTTCATGGCTCTATCCCCTTGCACATTGTTGTTTCATTATTTACATGGTGTTGGTTGTTCCACTCATGTGCACGTGAGCATACCTATGGCGGGACCTTGCGAGACCCGAACTCTTGGTTATAGGTTAGTTGATTATTTGATAATTTGGGGGTTGGGTTGGGAGATTGCATTTCCTTGTGGCACTTGTCATATGGAGAGAAAGGGTATATATGGATAGCACTAGTACATTTGAGACCTCTTTTCGATGGCTATGTGTCACAATTCTGACACTACCCCATCGGGAAAGCAACACAGACTAGTGTTGCAGTTTTGGTGTCAGAATCACTAACGACTGGTATGTCCTTCATTATTGCGATGGTATCGACCATCACAATATGCACTGGCTATGATGGTTAACATGTCATCGTTACACATTATGAGTGTCATAATGACAACATATATGTGATAGATATGTTGTCCATGCGACATCCAACTATCAAATTATTCCAACTTTTGGACGTCGCATTTAGTGCTTTGGTATCGGTCGTTCTCTGAATACCATCACAATTGTGATGGTATTGACCGTCGCACTATGCACTGGCTAGAATGGTCAACCTACCGTCATTACACATTATGAGTGTCACAAATACGATGGGTGTGGGATGGATATGTTGTACATGTGACGTCCATCTGTCAGATTATTCTAACATCTGGATGTTGCATGTAGTGCTTTGGCATCGGTCATTCTCTGAATATTGTTGCAATTGTGACGGTATGCTATTTTTAAAAAAAATTATATTTTTCATGCATGGATGAAGTGAGACCTTAAAATATTGAGCTTCTCTTTGTTTCAAGAATAGTTTAACATTCTCTACTTAATAGGGCCAACCACGTGAAGGTGGAAGATCATCTGGCCCCTCTTAAGAACCTCTTATGATCCTTTATGACACTTTAAGACCTCTAAGATGTATTCTTAGGGATCGTAAAGGGTCATAAAGGGTCATAAGGGGTCCTAGGATACAACAGATGAGAAACACAAATGTAGGCATCATGGTCACAATTCTTTGGAGACACCACTCAATTATGTTGTGTCTCCAAATAATTGTGACCATGATGCCTACATTTATGTTTCTTCGCTATTGTGAGATTAAAAGTCTTCTAAGGAACATGTCATGTCTATGTGGAACTACATAGGATCATCACCAAAGGGGGTTCCAGATCAAAGAACTCCCTTTCACTTAATAATTATGAAGCCATCAATGGTATACTAATTGTTTAGGATTGTAAGTTCCCATTGATGGCTTCAAATTACCAAGAAAAAGGTGTTTTCTAGTACAAATACTTAGCAGCCTCCAAAGCCTTTTTCTTGAATGTATTATACCCCTGACCTACTTCATGGAAACATTTTGCATCAGGATTACAGGGAAATGTAAGACCTAACCTGTTGCATTTTTTAGCTCCACCTAATATCCAATGCATATGAATTGAGATTTCATATTGAACTAGGCACCTCCTTCTGTATTCCTGAAACCAAGAGATTGTCACAGAAACATGATTATTTTTAAATGGAATACACAAAGGAGTACCATTACAAATATTGACCATTTACAATCAGGAATTGTAAACCTAAATCAAATAGCTCATTTTTTTACCAGCATGTGTAGTCTCTGTGTATATGAAAAATGAATGAAATATCAAGCTGAAATAAAACAGTGAACGAAAATTCAAATTCAAGGCCTAATTTATCAAGAGAAAAAAACAATGCGGAACCCCACAATAAAAAAAAAAAAACATTCTTTTTCAACAATGTTCAAAATCCTGTCACCAAGCACATATATATGAAATAAAAAAGGGACATGTGTTGCTGGGTTAGCTCCTAGTAGGGCTTAGGCAAATTTGCATTTTCTTCATCTGTGCATATTAAGTGGCTCTAATGGTAGATACAGATACGAAAAAAATTGAATGGGATAGGGGAATTTACAAAGTAACGAAAGGTGAGAGGATCAATCAAATAATCAAAAAAAGAAACTCACTTTGTCAACAATGTTCAAAATCATTAGGACTATAGAAAAATCATTAAGACTATAGAAAATCAAGTTCTAGAAATGGACGGTTCTAATGCTTTACCATTACAACAATTGAGAATTCATCATTTGGTACTTCTTGGTGTATTCCATTTAAGTATGTAAGGCACAAACTATTCCATTTATATATGTTCAACATTTTTCCAGTAATGATTTGGGGAATGCAATCATGCAAAGTATTCTCTAATCACACAACAAATGAATAAAAATTGATATGCCAATTTCTTTAACAATTTAAATGTCTCAAGTAGACAAGATTCTCAATGGAACTACTATGATAACATATAGATATAAATAGGAGATTGGATTTGATCATCCTTCACCTATGCATATAAGAGTTGACCAGAGAAGGTATATGCACAGGTAAGAAACATGCAAATTTGGCCAAGCATTAATAGGAGCTAGACCCCACAACAAATGGACTTGTGATGATATCTCCCATACACTCCCCTTTTATCAAAATCACGCTTACACTACCCAAATACCATTTCCCAACCAATTTGCAACTTATTTTAACCGGTTATAGTCAGTTATGACTGTTTGCAATTAGTTTTTGTTTAATATTGTTGTCTAGTTAACAACATGGCTGTCAATTCGACCACTCCTTAACTTTTTCCATTGTATTAAACTTTTCA
Organism: Thuja plicata; assembly: GCA_018584345.1. NCBI lineage: Eukaryota > Viridiplantae > Streptophyta > Pinopsida > Cupressales > Cupressaceae > Thuja > Thuja plicata. Next base: position 496,821 of record MU224313.1, on the reverse strand, counting down.
AAATGATATTATGAATCTATCCTAACACTCAAAACCCTTTAATCACCCTTAAACCCCATAAACCCCATACATGACCATTTTAGGCCAATTTTAGGCAATTACATCATTTAGCCACTTTTAGTGCTCTTGACAACTTTAAAAGGATCTATTGACATCTAAAATTCATTCATTCATTCATCTATTAATAAAATGTAACATTCATGAATTATCACAACATTCATTAACACATAAGATTAATTAGCATTCATTAACACACATTCATTAGTATTCATAAGACTCATTAGCATTCATATAGACATTATAACATTCATTAACACATAAGATTAAAACATCAAGACATAAACATCAGTCATTATCAAATAAGTTTCATAAATGAGAATCTTTATTTTTTTACTTTTTTCTGCTTCCCTATATTGTTGCAGAGGCGTATCCATCTAGACATCATAATTTATTCCCACTCATGCACGTGATCTCACTGTCCTTTGCAAAGGAGGGTCCTCTACAATGACAAATAATAGGGTTAAATTAAAAACATGTTATCATAATTGGGGTTAATTTAAAAACATATTATCATAATTGTTACAAGCATTTCAGTACTTTAAAAAACATAAACATGATGCTCTTTACCTTGTCCCACCACATCTTCTTGCCCGACGGATTGAACCTCAACACGCTCATCGGGAACAACCTCTACATCCCTTGCAACTACAATACAAAATATTTTATTAATCCTAACACATTATAATTAAATTATTATTACTATTCCAAATTCAATTTAAAATGTTTACTTGTATTAATAAATCAATAATCAATATTTGAATATAAAATATATACCTTGAGTACTACAATGCACATTGAAATCTATGCCTCTATCGTGCTCAGATGGTGTTTCAGGATTGGCAGGCTGCATTCCAATGTAAATAATTAGTGCATTTATCGATAATATATACATATAAACACAAGACAAATACTGAGAAATGTTAATCATTCAATTTAATACATATAAATATATTCACTTTAAAGTTTTAAACAAATATATAATCATTTTTTCCTTACTTAAAACAAATATATTCACTTTATATTGTAACTTAACATCAAATACAATAATTGGTAAAGTATTCAACTTGAAATAAAAATCAATTGGCTTATTTACCTGATCGACAGATCCAACAAAAGAACCTTGTGCACTCATTGATTGGAATCATTTAGCCATGACTGTATAGCCTTGTTTGTAGCCCATTTTCTTGTCCTCTTCTGAAATCTTTTGTTTGAACTCCAAGCCCTACATTTTTTCTTGGTATCATGAATTTTTATTGTAGTGAATTTTATCAAAACTAAATTGATTACAATTTATAAATATTTGCATACGGTTTTTCATTTACTATTACTTACAATTCGTGCATCAAGTTTTGAATATCCACCCAAGCTAAGCTTGTGTTGCCCGTGCTTTAGTTTTCTTGCTTATGTTTTCTTTGATGTGTCAGGAAACCTGTGTTATATTTGAAATATGTTAGATCACATAAGTACAAAGAGTAAATAGTACATAATTTCATTATTAATATTATCACGTACCCTCTTTCCTCGGGTGATACTATTTGTCCACCATGTCTTTCACATCTCTTAAGTGCATAGAGTGGGAAATAATAAGCCTCCAAAAGGACTCAATAGGAGAATATACCTTTGAATACCCAACTCAAAGAGGGAAAGTGCTTCACACCTTTCACAAGTGTGGAAAAGGATTGGTCCAAGGTTATCAAAACCCAATACCCCAAGGGAAACCTGTTCACTAGGTCTCACCAAGTCTAACATACCAACTACCAAGGTTGGCTATTAAGCACTCTAACCCAAATTATCAACAATACCCCATGAAGTGAATCTAAGGACTAGGAGTGAACTATACTCAAAGGTGTGGTCTATTTAGGTCCCTAGTGACAAGTTCCAATGGTTCTTTCCATCCTTTGCAACTTATAAGATATAGTTGCTTCACAAATCCACTCCTAGGATTGTAGCCTTTTCTCGTAGGATTTTTTCTCTTAAGTAAAATAATTCCACATAACTCCTTGAAAAAATTAGATATTATAGTATCCTTTATGGCCTAAGATCTTAGACTTAAGCACCAAAACATGAAGGTAAAGTTAAAGCAGGAAAATACACAAAAGTACTTCTATAATTAGGGCTAATTAGGCCTGCACTTACACTACAAGTGCTCCTTACCTACATCCATTTCCAAAAAATATACTTGGATCATGTGAGGGATGTTGTAAATGTCTTCTCCATTGATTTAGGGCTCGTGATGAATCCCCAAATAGTTATGATGACTGTCCTAATTCTGTGAATGGTGCATACATAGTGATATACACCTAGGGCATCGTGGCATGCCCATCTCCCTTCACTTTGGGAAGCCTAACCTACAAATTATTGAATAACATAACTAAAAAATTCTTTCCACCAAGCTTCATTGAATTCCCATGGTGGAAATGAGAAATACACTCAATACTTTGTGAAACCCTGATTTAGGGCCTAAAATCTAGGGCAGGAAGAATGAAAATATGATGAATTTCGATGGGAAGGGTGTTATACCATGAAAAAAAAATTAGAAGAAGGCTAGCACATGGGGATACCTTATTCATTCAGCCTCTCCCTTAGATGAATCCGTACCCGACCGTAAAAATTGACTGTTGCTCGAGAATGCAGGAAAATGGTAGTTTCTTTATTGATTTTGCCAAAAAATTTACATCAAGTTATCCTACCACCCACCTATGAGGGATTTTTAGGCACTCCCAATGGATACATAACATATTTGAACCAAATAGCCATTTGGGAGTTTGTTTTACAAACTTTGAAAAAAAGTTGTTAAGTTTGCTCAAAAGTTGCTTGACAACTTTTGAGCAATTTGTGCATATTTTGCAATTTTGCAAATTTGGTGACCAAACTTGGTCCCAACCTTATTTTTGTGATCCCTAGTGGATCCAAACATGAAAAACATAAAAAAAAAACTATAAATAGGGGTTTGGACAATCATTGACCAATAGTTGACCAAGGGCTCATAGGATGCCAATGTTTGAACTATGGTCTTACAAAGGAGTCCAATGATTAACTCATGGATCTAACATGACTAGAGGCCACTTAGGACCTTGATGGAAACCCTAAGTGCTAAAAGAACACTTAGTTCATTTAGGGTGATCCAACACCATACTCCCCATGATATTTGAACTCAAGTTCCCACGTGAGGTTAACTGGTCAACAGTGGTTCCATGTTGTTTGATTTGTTCCTCTGCCATCTAGGTAGCATCGATTGGAGGGAGTCCTTTCTATTTCACTAAGTATTGCATGTACTTATTCTTCCTTGTTTTCTTCAGCACTTTGGATTCAAAAATTGTGTCTAAATCCATTGGTTTGGTTTGTGGGACATCTGTTACATAGTCTCCATCATCCTCATCATGTGGATCCTGTACATTAGTAACATCTACAACACACTTGAAAGGGGTGAGGTCTGCAACATTAAAAATAGGATAAATTAGTAAAGTAGGAGGCAAGGAAATTTCATATGCATTTTCACCCATCTTGTTAAGGATGGTGCATGGTCCAAATTTCTTCATGTGTAGCTTTGAGTATTTGCCTTTAGGTAGTCTCTCCTTCCTTAGGTATGCCCATATCTTATCTCCAATCTTAAAATGAATCTCTCTCCTTCTCTTATCTGCCTATTCTTTATATTTCATGGTGGACTATTGTAGTGAGTCTTTCACTTCTATCTGCACTTTAGAGATCAGTTTGGCCAATTCCTCACCTTGTGCACTAACTCTGAAATCAGAAGGTAACTCCACCAAGTCTAATGAACCTTTTGGATGAAGTCCATATACAGTTTGGAATGGTGTCTTTCCAATAGACCTGTTCATTGAATCATTAAATGCAAACTCTGCTTGAGGTAAAATCATGTCCCGACTTTGGGTGTACTATTTTGTAAGCCATCTTAAGAGAATCCCAAGAGATCTGTTTAGCACCTCTGTTTGCCCATCTCTTTGTGGGTGGTATGCTAAACTATAAGTCAGATTGGTGCCCAATTTCTCAAAGAGTGTTCTCCAAAAGTGACCTTGAAACTTTACATCTCTATCAGAGACTATTGTTTGTGGTAGACCATGGATTCTAACCACTTCCTTAAAGAATAGGTGTGTTATATGTGAAGCATCATTTGTGCTCTTGCAAGGAACAAAATGCACCATTTTACTCATCTGTGAACTATGACAAAAACACTATCATAACCTTGTTTTTTTCTTGGCAAACCCATTACAAAGTCCATTGAAATTATAGACACCTAAAATTGACCAGGTGTATCTCAAGCATTCCAAACTATAAATCTCAGCCAAATGCCTTAAAATCTCATATCAATGAAAAACAAATGGATCAAATCAAATGAACATTTATCAAAACAAATGGACAAAAATCAAATCAAATTAAAAAGATCAAATAATCATGAAATCAAATAATTAAATTCAAGCCTAAAGGGATTAATCAAATTATGCAATTGATTTTTCAATTGTATAGTTCAAATAAAAAAGATTAAAACCAACCTAATCACCCTTCCATAGCTAATTTAATTAAATGATTGAGTTATTTAATTCCTAATATCTTTGAGACAACCAACCAACTTTCCCTCCATTTGAGAACACCTCAAAGCTTTTGACCTAACCAAACTTTGATCATGATCAACTCACTCTTCCCCCTACCCTTGGGAAAATGCTATAAATACAAGCCATTTCCTTTGTGTTTGGGATCCAAAAATTTTAAGAGCAAAAGAATCCTTATTATAGGCACATTGAGAGAATATGAGGAGCATTTGAGAGCTTTTTGAGAGAATTTCAGCATTTTCATAGCATTTTAGCATATCATGTTTAGGAGCATTTGTTGTTTTCTAACATAATCTTGGAGCATTTTTGAGCATTTTGAGTATTCTAACTAGATTTGAGCATTCATTTTTCATTCATATCTCATTCTAGGATTGTCCTTGAGAGAGATTAAGCATGAGAGCTCTCTTAACAAAGCTTAGATAGAGAACCATGAGATGATATAGATTCTTAGCTTCAATTCTTAGATTAACTTGTTTTATCTTTCCATAGAATTGTTGTTCTCAATCTTAATTTCATGAAGGTGTATTTTCATACACACATAATGGCACCCACCATGGGGATCTAAGCCTCTTAACTGACATTTTTATCTTAAGATTTGGTGTGTTTGCTTGGTTTTTGGTGTTTTTCTTGCAGAAAATAGGAGAAGAGCCGCGTATGCGATGCTAAGAGCCGCTTATGAACATAAAAACACCGCCTACAGAGCCTGATTCATCTTTGTCTTTCATTCTACTGCCACGTTCCAGATAAATCGTGTTGCCTACCAGATAAATCATGCTACCTGTTAGATAAAGTGCACCACCTGTGAATTTTCAACAGCCGCCTACCAGCAATCTCTGGCTGCATTTTATACTTTCTGCACCGCTTGCTATTTTTATTTAACCGCATGTGGTATTTTAAGATCCGTGTTTTAAGATTTAACAGCTGCGTTTAAAGTTTTAAATTACGCTTATGAATATTTGATAGCCGTTGTTTAGCTGTTAAATGCCGCGTAATCTCTTTTGCTTTAAATCATATTTTAATTAATTCTGTCACTAGTGTAATTCTCTATGTTTTACTGTTCTACAAATGAAAAATCACCAAAAGGTACAGAAACTAGAGAAGTGGATCTCCTAGCCTAGCAAAGAGGTAAGAATCAAAACTAAGAACGATAAAGAGATACATACTGCAAATTTATTAGAGAGTTTGTTTGAGGAAGAGAACTTGTATGATCATTACATTAAGGTGTTTTTTTCATATAAACAAAAATTTCCTACTCTCTAATTGATTTTTGTGCTAACTCCTTTAAAAGCTTTGATTGATAAATCATTCACTAAATGAGCTTTTAGGAGATATTTTTGTCATTTGAGTTTTCAAGGTTCCTTCACTTTGCATTGCTTTGTGTTGACTAACTTGTTGGAGGAGATGGAGTGGGAACGATCGCCACTAGGTGAGTAAAACAAGCCAAAATACTCAAAAATGTGCCTAGCCTTTGCTAGCTTCAAAATCAGGTACTTATCTTATCAAGCTCCCATTGATCAAATTGTGGCTTTCTTTTAAATCTAGCATAAGTAGAAAATCCTTTATTTTGTCCAAATTGAACAAGCATTAGGCATATGCTCTTCACTTTTCAAAGTGAATCAAAAAGCCAAACGTGCAAAGTCAATTTGGTAGAAAGATAAGGATAAGGAATTGAACCACACATTTCAATTTTAAGAACCTTCTTGTTAAGGGGTTGAAAATGAACAAATATGTTTGAAGTGTTTGAAACAAAAGAAAAACAATAGGGATAAGCTCTTCACTCTTTGAGTAAATCAGATTCCCAAACTTGTTGGACCAAGTTAAATTCCTTCTTTTCATGAACATGCTAGCTAATTAGATCTTTAAAGGGCCTGCCTCCTGAGAATTTTCTTATGAGGATGGTGAGAAGGAACGACCCAAAGTGGGAGATATTTTATTTTACCGCAATATCGTCCGACCCACTATAAATAATGCACTTTTCCTTAATCAGGAAGTGACTAAAACTTCTGTAAGCCATCCTCACTTCCTCTAGTAGTCCTTTGAGATTGTGCAAAATCATACTTTTGTGCATGTGGGAAGCCCTCAAAGGGGTAAAGGATCTTGTCAGGATTTAGACCGGAATAGTGTTGAGACCTGATAAAGTAGCAAACCTACCTTTGTAGAACCATGATTAAAAGCCAAATTTGTTGACGCTAAGGTACATTGCTTGGAAGACATTCTTGTGCAAACCCGTAAAAACATCTGAGAACATACACTTTTAGTGTTGTTTTAGGGATATGGTGAAAATTTGATGTGTTTTTTGAGTTTGTACTTCATTTTCATGCAAAAATATTCTTAACAGGTCTGATAAAAAACCTTTAAACTTTTAAAATCCAAAAAAATTGAAAATTTCAACTTTGATCAGCAAAGAGCCTCCTAAAAACAATTTTGTGCTACCTACAAACAATTTTGTGCCACCTATAAACAATTATGGGCTGCCTACAAAAAATTTTGTGTAGCCTACAAACTATAGAGTGCAACGTACAGTAATTCCAGTAACAGTTTACCAACATTTAAAGGCCGCCTGCACACAGGCAAGTGCCGCCTAGAAACAAAGAAGAGAAAATAGGGGGCATTTCCCAAGGGTTTGGAAAGATTTTGAAATCATATTTGGATACCCTTTTTGGATTTATTTCTATCCAGTTCAACAAATATATCATATTCCTTCAAATATCTATAATGATGAATCTATTTGAGAAATAAATCAATCCTATGGTGGAGAATAATTATCAAAATCAAGATCAAAATCTCCATAGGACTCTATACAATGAAGTAACTGACGATGTAATATTGGAGGCATCCCAAGATCCTGTATTCCTTGAAATCATGGAAATTTTTTTGATGAAGGATAAAGAAGCATATTTTGCTCAATTAGGAGCAACCCTTCCTCATAATGATGACATATCAACCTTAAGGAAGAATGAATAAAAACAAAAGGATACATCATCTAACAAGCCATCGTTAAGATCAATTTTTCCTATACTTTATGATGATGGGCCATCTATATCTTCATCTTATTTATGAAATGAAACATTTAAGTGCCACAAACCTATCTTGGATCAAGGGAAATTTCATGACTACCCTATTTGTGATAAAGAGAATGGAGATAAAGATGTCACTCTCAAGGAAGATTTAAACCAAAAACCTCTATCTAACAAGGTTTCTCCCATAACCTTTATGCCTTTCATCCTTCATCCATCTCACAAAACTTCACAACTATCCAAAATTCCTCCACCAAAGAGCAAGCCTAATGATGATACTTTTCACGTTGACTATGTATACCCTCAAGGGCTACCTATAAAAGAAACCCAAGCTACTTTACATCTTTCTACAAATCATTTCCATGCTTCAAACATCATAGACCCTAAGCTTCCATGTGCTTTAATGCTTATTCAAAAGGATTATCCATCATTCTTCCAAACATTCCCCATGCATATCTAAGCATCTAGCTTATCCTTAGAAGTGGCTCCATGTCAAGAGGATAACCCAAAGAGAAAAGAAACAAGTATCAATAAAGATGAAGATCAAGATGTTATCCAATCCCCTCCCATATTTGATGAAGGTCCCATATTCATAGAATCTGGTGATGATCCCCTTACAACCTTTCATTTCTTCCAAGATGATATCTTTTTGGGTCAAGAACAAAGTGTCTGTCCAAGCTCCATATCTAGTCCACTTCCCAAGAAAGATCAATATATCCCTTCCACCGTTTCCAATGAACATATTAAAAATCAAAAGAAAAACATCCTCTCTACACCATCCGTAGATCCTTGTCAAGATCAAAATACCCCATCAACTCCTTGTCATGATCCTCCATATTCACCTCATCATTCCTCCAAATCCCTTGCATAAGAATAAATCCCTTCAAGCTTCAGTTGATCCTATCAAAGTTTCTCCTATGAAAGCTACTCATGATCCTATTGGTATAAAGATAAATCTTAAAGATGAGAGCCTTGACAATGTAACTCATTTCAAAGATATTGATATCCCTTTCACACCTTATCTCCCTCCATTCAAATGCAACCATACACCTTCACCATCCTCCAAATCCATTTTGGGTTCCTATGTCCCAAAGCTAAAGTCTTCATCCCTTCCATCCATATTGGGTCCATATATTCCTTCATCAACCATTCCTACCATCCCCAGCTCTTCATCCACTTACCCTACCGTGTATCATGATCAACAAAGGTACACATACTTGAAGAATGTCCAAACACCCATCCGTATGAACCCTCTATATTATTCCTATTCACCCACAATTTCCAAGTTTTTTGGAAGTAATTTGGATGTGCGACATAAAAATTAGAAATCCAAGAATCCACGTGTATAAAAATCACCATGTCCCATCTAATCGACATGTGAATGAAAAGAAAAAATAAATATCCAAAAGGCTGCAAAGGTCCACAAAGCAAAATGAAATATCCAAAAGGCCGCAAAGGTCCACCAAGAAAAAGGAAAAATCAAAGAAAATGTGGGTTCCTAAATCCCTCATTGAAGAAATGCATTCAAAAGCATCACAAAAGAAAGAAAAATCAAAGACTATGTGGATTCCCATGTTACTTTTGAAAGACTTGCAGACAAATGAAAAATCAAAGTTGACATTCAAGCTTGCAAAGGCTTCCACTCCATCTCCTTCCAAACCTTTTCCACTTTCCAAGTCTACTTTGGGTTCCTATATCCCAAAATCCACTATCTTAGCTACATACTCACCTCCTTCATCCATTGTTCCTCCATCATTCCACCACCCTTCAAAGTGTGTGTCACAATTGATCTTGCCAACATTTCCATTCACAACATACCTTCTTATCCTCACATTCATTATCCAACACCGACTTTCCATCCCTCTTATCCCATCTATGGAAGAAAATGTTCACCACCATCTACCCTTATCTTCCATATCTATCCTTTGTCATCACCTTATCAATATCTTTGAGCATCCTAGCCATCACCATGGTTTATTATAGCATATCTTCTAGAAGATCATTGTCCAAAGATCCAAATGTTGGGGAAATTTTGAAAAGTACAAAAAAAAAAAAATTGGAAAAAAAAAGAGAAAAAGTGCCTTGGTGAAAACCTAGCAAACATGCATCATGCGTAATTCCTTCCTCTTGCACTCTACACTTGGGGGCAAGTTTCATCCATGTTATCCTCCATCTTCCATATTCTACCATTCATCAAACTTGCATCCATATTCCCTCTTTTACCTTTGGTCTTGACAAGGTTGAACACATCCATGAGCATCAAGTATCTTGACACCGTTATCCTTTCTATCAACTTATTCACTTGTTGCATCCATGCTACCCTATCATGATCTTGCTTCTCCCCAATCCACCTTCATTATTCCTAAGTAGTCTTTCCATAATCCCAAAATCATCCCCTTATAGCCTCCAATACCCTTTATCCTGATCGTGCTATATTATCCACATTTTACCCAAATTGATCTATTGGTCTTGATCGAAAATGAAGAATGTAAAGTGCAAAATTTGTTATCAAAAAAAACTCTTGACATATCCACTCTTTTGGACCACTCACTTTCATGACATCAGGTCATTATCCTATATGTTATCTAGAACTATATCATTGGCTTTCATTGCTTATCCAAAAACATGTTTCGCATTGCTATATCCTTTTTCCTTAGCTTTGGTAATTTTGAGGAGATGGTCCTACGGGTCACATTCGCATGCTTTAGCCATCATGGCCTTTCCATCTCTAATCCATCAGCTTACAAATCCATCTTTCATGTCCTATACCTTGCTAGACATTGGGGACGAACCAATGTGATCTTGTTTGAGAGATGGTAAATTTTAAAAATTCAAAAAAAATAAAAATTCAAAAAAAAAATAAAAAATAAAAATATCTCTAAAAATCCAAAAACATTAAAAAAAATCTAAAAATCCAAAAATCTTGCATAAATTCTTTCAGCTACATTGTCACATACTCAGTTGCATTTGCCCAAGATATACATGGCCTCATTTTTACTTGGGGGCAAACATCATGGATTTTGGTACCAAACGGATTCAATAGTGCAACACCTTGTTCACACATCAGAAGCATATTTTTAGATTCAGAGGAGAGGCATTTTAGAACCTTTGACGAATATCATTGTTCAACCCTAAAAGTTTGATTCGATAACATGATCCTTGAGCTTCATTGCCTTATTTTATCAGGATTAAAAATTGACAAATCCTAAATGATCAGAATGTTTGAAAATCTTTTGAAAATCTTGGTACATTGCAAAACACTTGGAAATTTTTATGAGTTTTTCATTGAATTTTTCAAGTCATGTTCTTTTTAGCTAATCGAGGATGTTTTGACTAGATTGGCGATAATGGAGATATGATGTTTTCTTAGGCTTCTGTGTGACTATTTTGAGGAAATTTTTTTAACTTGTGTGAATTAGTCTAACGAAATGGTCATCAAAGAACCATCGAGGAAATTCATATGGGAAGGACGGTTAACCTTTGTTTGTTCATGTAAAAGGATACCTTGGCTATTTAAATCTTCCATATCTTAATACCAACATCCACTTGCAACATTGAATCTGATGAAACCGGTATTCATACTCCCATAGTTGGTCATTCAACTAGTGAGGGTTGTACTAGGTTCTTTAAACGAGGTTACCACATGAGATGAAAGTCATATTCATATTCTTATGGTCACAGTGGCACCAGTAAGGATTGTATCGACTCCTAGTTCCACAACGCTCAATGATAAAAATATATCTTAGTTTTCATTTCTTTCGCAAACCTCAAGGACAATTAGTTGCATTGCATTGCATTCATGTTAGATTAATTGCATGTTTATGATATTTTTGTTAATCAAGGGGTGTGGAAGTTAATCATGGTTACATCATCAAAGTCCTAATCAATGTCCTCAAATATCTGATCCATCAAATTGATCACATGCTACATCAATGATATCATCAATATACATCTTCTCACCTAGGGATAATCTCACCATCTGATCAACTAGGGGAAACCTAACTCTGTTTATCCCCTGTACTTATTTCTACACCTGATTCATATCAAATGACCCTATCTATCAGCCTCCCACCATCAATCTTCCCATCCAATCCAATCCAATCAAATATCAATCAGTCAAATCAACCAATTGATAATCTAATGTCAATCATTTATCCTATCATCCATTTGCTCATCTTGAGCGCATCTAATTTTGTAACTCTAGATATTGAGGAAGGAAATTCAATCCATTTCTTTATCTCTCTATATCTTGAGAGCGAATTATCAGTTTATCCAATCAATCCATTTGTTCGTGTCTCTAGATCTTGACAGCGAATTATCAGTTTATCTAATCAATGCATCAACCTACTTATCCAATTGACATCAATAAAACATCAACCAAGTGATTCTGACTGACATCAAGTGATATCCGATCATCATCACCTTATCTCAAACATCAACAACATTTTCTCAATCATAGATGTTATCATCAAATGTTCTTCACACTGGGGCATGTTTTGTCTCAAGGATCATCATCAATGTTTATCAGAAATGCAATCATCTTGGATCTATTCTATCAGTAGTGTTCATCAAAATTTTCACCATCTGAGATCAATATGCTTTCATTTCTAAAAGGGCATAATCATATCATCCAAGTAGGACTTTGCATCATATCTTGTATCAAATCTAGGGCATTGAAATTTAAAACTTTATCAGGGTTTCATATCATAGATTTCATATTAGAGTATCATATTAGGGTTTCATATCAGAGATTTCATATCAGAGTATCATATCAGAGCATCATATCAGGGTTTCATATCAGAGCATCATATCAGAGATTTCATATCAGGGTTTCATATCAAAGATTTCATATCAAGGTTTTATATCAGGGTTCATATCAGAATTTCATATCAGGTTTTCATATTAGTTAATCAACTCATCAGCATCGAATCAACACTCAAGATGATTAAACTTTCTTTGAATCAATGCACTTCGCACATAAATTCAAAGAGGGGCATTGGTAGACACCTAAAATTGACCAGGTGTATCTCAAGCATTCCAAACTATAAATCTCAGCCAAATACCTTAAAATCTCATCTCAATGCAAAACAAATGGATCAAATCAAATGAACATTTATCAAAAAAAATGGAAAATAATTAAATCAAATTAAAAAGATCAAATAATCATGAAATCAAATAATTAAATTCAAACCTAAAGGGATTAATCAAATTATGTGATTGATTTTTCAATTATATAGCTCAAATCAAAAAGATTAAAACCAACCCAATCACCCTTCCATGGATAATTTAATTAAATGATTGAGTTATTTAATTCCTAATATTTTTGAGACAACCAAATTTCCCTCCATTTGAGAACACCTCAAAGCTTTTGACTTAGCCAAACTTTGATCATGATCAACTCACTCTACCCCCTACCCTTGGGAAAATGCTATAAATACAAGCCATTTCCTTTGTGTTTGGGATCCAAGAATTTTAAGAGAAAAATCATCCTTATTATAGGCACATTGAGAGCATATGAGGAGCATTTGAGAGCTTTTTGAGAGAATTTCAACATTTGCATAGCATTTTAGCATATCATGTTTAGGAGAATTTGTTGTTTTCTAACATAATCTTGGAGCATTTTTTAGCATTTTGAGCATTCTAGCTAGATTTGAGCATTCATTTTTCATTCATATCTTGTTCTAGGATTTTCCTTGAGAGAGATTAAGCCTGAGAGCTCTCTTAAAAAATCTTGGATAGAGAACCATGAGATGATATAGATTCTTAGCTTCAATTCTTAGATTAACTTGTTTTATCTTTCCATAGAATTATTTTTCTCAATCTTAATTTCATGAAGGTGTATTTTCATACACACAAAAATTTATTCCCATGGCCTAGAGGGAATTGGTAGGGGTTGGTACAATCCTTGGTTCATGGATACACCTTTTTCTTTTTGGCAAATAGTCCAAGGTTCTACAAACTTCCTGACTTCATTCCCCATTCTTGGCCAAAAATAGCTTCTTTTTACTAAATCTGTCGTTTTATCTATCCCAAAATGACCTCCTAAGCCACCAAAGTGCTTTTCCTTCATAATATTTATTCTCATGGAACATTTAGGTATGCATAATTGAGCTCCTTTAAACAAGAGCCCATTATGAATTAGAAAATCAGATAAATCAATATGATATTTACCTATCATCTTAGTGCATACATCAAACATTTCTCCGAATTCTGGATCATATGCATATAGGTGTTTTAGGGGGTCAATCCCTACACTATGAAGTTGTAATTACTCAACCAATCCAACCCTTCTACTTAGGGCATTGACCATTTTTTTTTCTACCCCCATTTGTGCTTTATATTGAAAGTATAAGCCTGCAACTATTCCATCCATTTGATGTGTTTGACTCCAAGTTTTTCTTGATTGTTTAAGAAACTCAGTGCATGGTTATCAGTATAAACAATAAATTATTTTGGGAGCAAGTAGTGTCTCCATTTTTTCAAGGCTTGTACCATTGAATATAGTTCTAAATCATATGTAGAGTATCTCTTCTTTTCATCATTTAATTTTTCTGAGAAAAATGATATAGCCTTACCTTCTTGGCTCAAGACTACACATTTTTCCAAGTTGCTTGCATCTGTTTCAATAGTAAATACCTTATTGAAGTTAGGGAGTACTAGGATTGGGTATTGGGTAACTCTATTCTTGAGATATTGGAATGCATCTGCAGCTTCTTTGGTCCATTCAAACCTAGTCTTTTTTCCACCCTTTATAGTGTCCAACATAGGAGCACACACATGACTAAAATTTTTAATAAAATTTCTATAAAAAGTTGCAAGGCCATGAAAGCTTCTAATCTCACCTTGGTTCTTTGGTGGGGGCCAGTTGAAAATTTCTTCAACCTTTTCTGGATCCATTTTGAGGGTGCCTTGGGAGATGAAAAACCCTAGGAAGACAAGTTCCTTCTTCATGAGCATACACTTTTCCAAGTTAATCACTAACTTGTGTTGATGGAGTCTCCTCAAAACTTTCTCAACATGATCAAGGTGTTCCTCTTTGCTATGATTGTAAATTAGAATGTCATCCAAATATATGACTACAAAATTGACAATAAAATCAATGAAGACCTCATTCACGAGTCTCATGAATGTACTAGGAGTGTTGCTAAAACTAAATGGCATAGCAAGTCACTCAAACAAACCTTTAGTTTTTTTAAACATTGTCTTCCATTCATCACTTAGCTTTATCCTGATTTGGTGATAGCCTAATTTTAAATAAATTTTTGTAAAGTAACAAGCAGTGCCTAATTGATCAAGCAAATCTTCCATTCTTGGAATGGGAAACCTATATCTTATAGTGATTTTATTTAAGGCCCTTCTATCAGTACATAACCTCCACTTTCCATCCTTTTTAGGGGCTAAAACTGATGGGACAACACATGGACTGAGACTTTTCTGAATCAATCCCTTCTCCAATAGTTCACTAACTTGTCTTGCAATCTCTGCATGCTGAATAGGTGTCATCTTGTATGGGGCCTTTTTAGGTAAGGAGGAACCAGGTATCAAGTCTATTTGGTGACTAATATCTCTAACGGAGGGAGGATTGTGGGTAAGTCACTAGTAGTGGCATCACTATATTTTTTTAGCAAATTCTTGACTTCATCTGGTATAGGATCTTTATCAAAAGACCTTATACTATGTTTGGGCTTGGAGATTAGGACAAAGGCTTCAGTTTTAGGTTCCTTCAACACTTTCAACAATTTTGTTTCACCTAAGGTGATGATAGTAGGTTCTTTCTCTTCTTTGGTATCAGGCAGGGGCTTCATGGTGAAGGTTTTTCCATCTTTAGTGATAGAGTAGGTGTTCTTCCTACAATAATCTATGGCATCTACATCATATTGCCAAGGTCTTCCTAGAAGGATGTTGGAGGCATCCATTTCAACAACATCACAAAGTACTTTGTCCTTAAAATCTGCTATAGAGAATTCTATCCAAGCTTGTTTAGTTACTAAGGTTTTTTGACCCTTTGTTAGCCAAGAGACATGATAGGGGAAAGGGTGTGGCTTCTTAAGAAGATTTAGCTTTTGAACCATTTCACTAGATACTAAAATTTTAGTTGAACCAGAATCTACAAGTAAATTACATACCTTTCCATGGCATTTGATCTTTGTTCTGAAAATATTCTTCCTTTGAGGAGGTTCTTGGCTTTGTGGTACTTGAAGGAAGACTTGTCTCATCATTAAACATGTTCCTTCCTCTAGTTCTAAGTCCCTTGCATTTGCATTCTCTTCTTGCTTGTCCTCTTGAATGAGTTGTGTTCTTTTTTCTCCTTGGTTGTTGTTGTTCCTCTTCTCAAGGCATCTCCCTGCATGGTTTCCCAATTGGTTGCAGTATTAACACCTTAGGGGTCCATTTCCTCTTCCTCTGTTTGTTCTCCCTCTATTGAAGGGTCTTCTTCCTCTATAGTCTCATCTGAAGTTTGAATCACTATTTTCTTTGTCTCCTTGGTCAGGGGTCCTATTGCTATTGCCAATGTACTTCCCTCTATTCCATGAGGTTCCTCTTCCTCTAAAGTTATTCCCACTATCATTGCACTTTCCCTTTTTAAAATATTTTTTTCTTTTCCACTTATCCTCTACTTTCAGTTCCATTTGATAAAATTTGTTTCGTGATGTAGGGAAGTGTAGGCTAAGTTCCTCTTGAATGGATACCTTAATACCATTCATGCATCTTGCTAGCTTTTCTTCTTCATCTTCTGCCACATTTGTCTTCATGCACAGTTTTAGGAAATCCTTGGTGTATGAGCCTACATCCATGTCTTTTTTTTTTAGGTTTTTTTTCTTTCTATGGAGTTGCACCCCATATTCTTCAAGCACATATGTCTCTTTGATAAATTCTATCATCTTGTTCCATGAAGTAATCATACTTCTCCCATTCTTCACCCTCTTTGTTTGGACGAAGTTCCACCAAGTTAGGGCTTCTCCCTTCAGCTTGGATCTTTCCATATTCACTCTCTAATTCTCAAGGATGTCCTCACACTCAAAGAAGCTTGTTAAGGCCTCAATCCAATCCAAGGCTTAGTCTGCATTCATCTTCCCATTGAAATTTGGTAAATCCAACTTCTCCTCCATGGTTCTTCTCCCCATAGATTTTAAGGCATCTAGAAGGGGTCTCTTGTCTGCAGAAATATTCACATCCTGATTAGGGGTGTCATCTTCCTCTTCACTCCATTCTTCACCACCAGAAGTGTCTTATTTTCCCCTCTCTACCTTGTTCTCCAACTCTTGAAGTCTTCTTGTCAAGGATACATTTTCTTCCCTCTATTCTCTCACCATCTT
Source organism: Thuja plicata (assembly GCA_018584345.1). NCBI lineage: Eukaryota > Viridiplantae > Streptophyta > Pinopsida > Cupressales > Cupressaceae > Thuja > Thuja plicata. The sequence continues at coordinate 479,862 of MU224313.1, read as the reverse complement.
TTCCAATTCAATGTTTGTGACCCTTGAAGGGATCTCTTCATCCTCAGGAGAAAATATTTCTCTGATACTACTTGATGTAGAGTGGGTAGTAGGAAGCCTCTAAAAGGACTCAATAGGACAATATACCCTTGAATACCCAACTCAAAGAGGGAAAGTGCTACACACCTATCACAAGTGTGGAAAAGGCTTGGTCCAAGGTTATCATAACCCAATACCCCAAGGGCAACCTATTCAGTAGGTCTCACCAAGTCAAACATACCAACTACCAAGGTTGGCTATTAAGCACTCTAACCCAAATTATCAACAATACCCCATGAAGTGAATCTAAGGACTAGGGGTGACCTGTACTCAAAGGTGTGGTCTATTTAGGTCCCTAGTGACAAGTTTCAATGGTTCTTTCCATCCTTTGCAACTTATAAGACATAGTTGCTTCACAAATCCACTCCTAGGCTTGTAGCCTTTTCTCGAAGGATTTTTTCTCTTAAGTAAAATACTTCCACATAACTCCTTAAAAAAATTATGGATTCTTGTACCCTTTATAGCCTAAGATATTATACTTAAGCACCAAAACATGAAGGTGAATTTAAAGCAATAAAATACACAAAAGTACTTCTCTAATTAGGGCTAATTAGGCCTGCACTTACACTAAAAGTGCTCCTTCCTTGCATGCAATGACCAAACCAATACTTGGATCATGTGAGGGCTAGTATAAAGGTCTTATCCACTAATTTAGGGCTCATGATGAATCCCCAAACATAAGTTATGATGACTGTGCTAATTCTGTGAATGGTGCATACATAGTCATATACACCTAGGGCATCATGGCAAACCCATCTCCCCGCACTTTGTTAAGCCTAACCTGAAAATTCTTGAAATAACATAACTAAAAAATTCTTTCCACCAAGGGACATTGAATTCCCATGGTGGAAATGAGAAATACACTCAATACTTTGTGAAACCCTTATTTAGGGCCTAAAATCCAGGGCAGGAAGAATGAAAATTTGATAAATTTCAATGGGAAGGGTATTAGACCATGAAACTAAAATTAGAAGAAGGCTAACACATGGGGATACCTTATTCAGTCGGCCTCTCCCTCAAATGAATCCGTACCTGACCGTACAAACTGACTGTTGCTCGAGAATGCAGGAAAATGGTAGTTTCTTTATTGATTTTGCCAAAAATTTACATCAAGTTAGCCTACCACCCACCTAAAAGGGATTTTTAAGCACTCCAAATAGTTACATAACATATTTGAACCAACTAGCCCTTTTGGAGTTTGTTTTACAAACTTTGACAAAAAGTTGTCAAGTTTGCTCAAAAGTTGCTTGACAAGTTTTGAGCAATTTGTGCATATTTTGCAATTTTGCAAATTTTGGTGACCAAACTTGGTCCCAACCTTATTATTTTGATCCCTAGTGGATCCAAACATGAAAAACATAAAAACAACCTATAAATAGGGGTTTGGACAATCATTGACCAATAGTTGACCAAGGGCTCATAGGATGCCAATCTTGGAACTATGGTCTTACAAAGGAGTCCAATGATTAACCCATGGTTCTAACTTGAATATAGGCCACTTAGGACCTTGATGGAAACCCTAAGTTCCATAGGAACACTTAGTTCATTTAGGGTTCTCCTACACTAGCATCCCTTTTAATATTCTCCCATGTATTAATAGGAACATAGGGGGGCCGCTTGTAATAAGGGTTGCATTCTATTTAGGACCTGTAGTTGTCCCTAATATACTTCAAAGTTTGGCCCAATTTCTCAAGGAGCCTAGTTATTTGAAAGGTGTTGGGTCTACAAAGATTTATCATAGAGTCACTGATTTTATCATTTAACTCTTTATCTTGTAATTGCCACCTTTTAAGAAAAAAAACTGTTAGATTCATAAATGAAGTGAAGCTACCTTTTAATATACTTTAAGAAAGGGATGAAAGGAAATATGATCTAGAAATGAAATCAAAATATGATACCATGTGCATATGGTCAGCCTAAAAATGCAAAAAAATTCATCATTAAGTTTTTCATAAAATATTTTATTCCCTGCAAAATAATAATGGGATTAATAGTTATTGCAAGCGACTGCACAGGGGGTTAGTGCATTACATTATGAATATTAGATTGTATAGTAAAAGAAAGGATCAATCTTTAAAGTACCTAGAAACTGGGCTATTCTCATGGGAAGTCCATCTTCAATGTTCACAAGAAATTGATCACAATTCTCTATTATTCCTGTATATCTAACATGAGTACACTTAGGAATTTGGTCTATTAGTTGTTTTTCCAATTTTGTAGTCTGCCAAAATTTTTTTGAAGTCCTCACTCATTTCCATGTGTAAAATTTGAAAATCTTGTCTAATAATTGTCAACATTCCTCTACTAATAATGATCTTCAATCCAAAAATCAAGAAATATTGCAAAAACCCTAAGCCCTAGGTCAAATTCCATGCATATCCAAGAAAAACCCTAGTTTATTGAAGTCCTTTCTAATTTGTTGTTAATTTTTCAAGAAACCTGGTCACATAAGTCATGTGCTTTATTTTATATCATTTTTACTTAAGTCACAAAGTCTCATTGTAATTTGAGAATATTCTTTTTCTTATTGAGACTTGGCGATTTCCTTTTAGTCGGGTTATCTCTTTGAAAAATGAATATTCTTCTAGTCTTTGTGAGATTGCATGTAGGTCATAGATGTAGATCTAGATCCTACAATTGGCAGATTGTCTCTTTATAAAATAAGAGTTAAATAATTCCTTTGGCGACTTTGATATTTCTCAGTCACGTTGTATCGAAAGGTAATCAGAGTTGCAAAGTTGGTTTAAAGGTTAAGTTTAAGATCTCATGCAGTCGTGTTATCTTAAAGAGAAATGTGGAATAAGTCAAAAGATCTGAGAATTAGTGATAGTCATTGATCTAAAGTAAAATCCTGTAGTGGTTGCGAAGTCTCCATGAAAACTCTTGAGTTAAGAAAAGTACATATGACTTTGAGTTGGCTCAGTCACGGTGTCTCGCAAAGAAACTAAAGTTAAGAAAGTGGTTAAAGTCCTTTAGTCACTTGATCTCTTTTGAAATACATGGTTAAGTTAAAGCTATCAAGATTAAGTGACTTGTGTTAGATTGAAGATAGATCCTGTGGTCAGCGTAAAATTGGGATGAAAATTTGCAGATGAGTGAGAGATATAGAGATATTGCGACTACCATCCGATTTGAAAGAGAATCTAGTGGTTGGCGTTAAATCAGGAAGGAAACCATGAGTTAGAAAAATCTTAAAGTGACAACAAGATTCAATAAGTCATGATGTCATGATAAGAACCATGGTTTGAAATAAGTTCAGGTAAGAGTAAGTATGTTTTCAGTGAGAATATCTGAGCCATGAAAAGGAAGAGATCCTATGGATGGTGTGTAGTCACTTTAGAAAGTCAAAAGGTCAGCAAAGTTAAAGAGATTAAGTGATGAAAAAATAGATTGAGATACGTGGCTGGTCATTTGAAGACATGATTTAGTCAGTAAGTCTCAAAGAAAACCCAAGGTAAATATTTTCTTTCCATGACATAGAGACTGTTTGAGTCGTGAAGTCACAAAGCAAACTACACTTAAGTAAAAAGAAAATGAGATTATGCGTGAGCTGTTAGATTAGAAGTAAGATCTATGGTGGTCATGAAGTATCAGTTGAAAATAAGAAAGTACATAAATTAAATGAGATTACGTGTGGGCTGTCTGATTAAAACATGATTGTGTGACAGTCGCACAATCTCAAAATAAACTCAGAGTAAAGGAAATCTTAAAGCAAAAAAGAGATAATAGAGTCGCGTAGTCTCTAAAGGAAATCCAAGGTGCAAAATGAGTTATTGAAGCTATAGTCACATAGTATCGAAGAGAATAAGAGTTAAGAGATCTCAGATAGTAATTAAGAGGTAGACATAGATATGAATGATGATCAGATGGTTGTCATTAAGTCTCAATTAAAAACTGAAGTTAAGGATAACTCTTCACGACAATGAGATCAGTCAGTCACTTTGTCGCTGAAAGAAACCATGGTGAGATCAAGGTAATATGAAAATTTTTCTTTGCACCATGTTAACAATTGACAACCAATAAGAATGAAGGAGTTATGAGAATGTGTTTCAAAAAATTGTAGAGCTATTATCAAGGAGCCAATAAGATCAAATCTTGATCTCTTTTCAAATTTAATAAGGTTTTTCATATGAAAATTCATCATTTGAATTGATTATCTGTCAGTTCAAAATGCCATGGCTAGGAGCTAGAATTCATTTCATAGCACGTAGGAGTAAAGAAGAAAAGACTGAATTGCAAATCCATGAAAAAGATTGGTGCATTTATAGGCATTACTGTTATAATTATATCTTACCAAGTTTTCAAGAATCTAGAGCTCATAATTCACATCAGTAATTTGCATTTTTAGTGAGAATAGAGAAATTAAGGTCTATAGAGTGAGAAGTGAAGATTTCAGTTCAGAATTAAAAAGTGTGATTTTTAGTGCTTGAGGTTGAAGATTTGAAGTAATTCACAGTCAGAAGTGAGGGTTTGTAGAAGATTTGTTTCAAACCCGGTAAAATAAAAGGAAAGTTGATCAGTGACAAGTTATACCAGGAATCATGAGTAGAGCATTAAGTGTTGCTTCTACTAGTGGGGTAAGTGGGGACAATGATGATGTGAAAGGAAAAATAAATTACTCTAAAGATTTCATCCAGTTGCTCTCAGGCTCCAATCGAGGTAAAAAAGTAAATGATGAAATTTTAGGGGATAATTATGCATATATAAGAGATGCCAAGACACCAGAATATTCTAGTTACCATTTATTTAGTTATTATCATAAGAATAGTGATGGCCCTATGCCTATTTGAAACCCTTGGACCAGTGGACTAGCCAAATTAGGTGTTCGTGATGTTTTCATTGATGTAGATTTGATCCTAGAATTGGCTAGTAGATATGATACTGTATCCAAGTCCATCAAGAAGGATGATGGCACTATCTTGGTAAGCCTAGACCAAGCCTCTTTCATGAAAGCTTTTTATATTTACATGCCATGTTCTACATAGATCAGTTTGAAGGCCCCAGCTGCCAAGTATACCAAGGAGGCCCCTATTGTAGCTAAATTGATCTAGGCCCACACACCAAGGGGAATAAAAAATTATATTTCCCCTATTCCAGATGATCCATCTCCATATTTCTACAAAGACCTATCTTTCTATATGAAATATATATCTTATTCCCTATGTAAAGTCTTAGGAGTAGACAGTGGGAGAGAGAGAGAGTATCATCAGATATGCTGATGATAATCCTAGAATTATAGAGCCCCTATGTGAGTATAGAATATGATTACATACATTTTTTGATTGATAAAATGCATCAAGGATTCTTGGATATTTAGAACAAGGTAGGAAGCCCTAAGTTCCTACAGTACTCATTACTGATGCACCTCATCATATTTTACAATTTCCCTGTTTGGACCAAATCCAATTTACAACTTAGAAGATTTTAGCATAGACAAAAGAACCATGTGTAGTTATGGTTGAGGATATGGAATTAAACCTCTAGGGAGCAAGAATTTTGTGCTTTTGAGAATTGGGTATTTTACCCATTATTGAGTAATTTGGAAGTAGACATGACCAAAATTCCAGTGAAAGTGTTGCAGTTATTGAGACCTTGTCAATTTGTTGACAAGTGGAATGGTGACCATAACTGGGGTGAATTTTATTTTCACCAAAATTTTACATTGATAAGAGTGTATGGTTGTTCACAGCCCCCACATATTTTTCCTTATAGAGTTCCACCAAGGATTGTAGTAATGGATTTTCTGTGGCAACTCGTGTTGACAAATATAGAACAATTGGAATCCCACAGAAATGGAACTTTCACTCCTAGCCAATTCATTGCCTCAGATTTTACAATTGGAAAGAGTGCTTATGACCCTGTTAATGGATGGTTAAGGCATTATAGGATGAATGTTTCTTTAGAAAGATATATTGATACTGAAGGATTCATTGAGAGTGCCAAGAAACTCTTGACACCTACCATCCCTATCACCAAGAGGCATCAACCTTGTGAAGAAGAAGATTTAATAAGAAATATCCTTGAAGAGGATGTGATTGCATCCAAATTATCAAAGTACCATGATTTAATAGAGCTAGAGTAACAATTGAAGAGAAAAGGGATCCCATTCGATGGATTTTTCCCAGGATTGCCCTACTTGTAGAAATTAGAAAAAATTATTGTGAATCATAGATTTCTTAGCAATCAGATTGAGGATCAGATTGATGACAAGCATAGAGGTCCCAACAAGAAATATTTATCAGAGTATAGTAGTAGCTACTCTATTCATAGTCCACCACCCCAAGATCAGCCACCTCAAAATGAGGAAATTTTTTATTGATTTAACAGAAGCACAAGAGGCTGAAGTGGATGTAGAGCCCCCACAGAAGAAGAAACAAGTAAAAATAGGGGAGCCCTCTATATCTAAAACACATAAGAAGAAAAAATACAGAACTGGGGCCCCATTCACATAGACCAGTGTATATGATCATCAACTGAGGAAGTTGATAAGAGAAGGAAAGAAAAAGCAAGAAGACACTGATGATAATGTAGAAATGCCTCTCATTCTATGCTAAGATGAAAGAGAATTACAACAAGAGGAGTTTCTAAAGGATGATGAATTCATCAAAACTAAAGAGTTTAAAGACTTCCTAATATGGGCAAAGAAAGAACAAGTTGTAGCATAGTTAAAGTCACAAGGAGGAGAGGCAATTACCAGTGAAACATTGGAATCCCTCCAAGCATATGATCTAGAGTTAGAGAGTTTAATTCCTAATGAATCCAGGCAACTTGTAAAGTCCAGTGGCATGCTCCTAGTAGAGGGATGAGACTTAGCCTCAACATTTATTATAGATCAAATTAGGAGGCAATCTGATGTCAATATTTCTACTGAGACACAGATAGGAAAAATTATAAAAGGATGTGGATATGATTCCAAATCTCAAGCCCTTGAAATGTGGTCTCTTGCTCCTAAGAACCAAAATCCATCACTTATAAATGTTAAGGAGAAGATGGAAGGAGATAAGATAATTTGGTCAATACACAATACATGAGACCTAGAAATATCTCAGGAATTGACACATTTTTCTCATTTGATTGAGCCAAAGGCAACACAGATGTTTGATAGATATCATAAATTATTTGATGAATCAAGTTTGATTATAAAGGATAGAGAGTTAGGTCCAATGAAGATCAATGCAATGGAAAAGATAATTGCAGACCTAACTCTGAAATAGCAAGAAATTCCTGAGCTTGTCCCTGCAATACAAAAATAAGGAAAAGATGTTGAGATGGAAATGGAGGAAGTAGAGTATGCTGTAGCAGAAACATAGCAGGGGATTAGTGAAAATAATAATGTTGTTTTAGGAGAATTAAATGAAATTTTGCAGCATAGGATAGATTTATTAAAGGATAAAGTGGATATAGTATATGGAGCCTATGGTAAATTTCCAGGACTAAAATTTGAAGTCAATAATGCTTTTATCAATTTTGAACCCTTATTATGAAACATGGTTAGTGAGAACTGGGTTATTTGAGAGGTTAGCATCTTGACAACCACTAAGATTAGATTTACCAGAGATAGTAACCCAGGTTGGGTAGGAGATAGAATAGATAGGGGTGACCTTGTCCTTTTTTAAAGGCAAGGCTAATCAAATTGAGGCAAAAATAAGTATGTTTGGGCCTGATTACAACACATTTGTGCCATCAATAAGGTTAGAAGATAATCAAATTAAGCCACTAGGGGTATGGAGCATAGAATTTGACACTATATTACCTAGTAAAGAGGTATATGTTTCTGACAATGGAGAATTAGATATGGAAAGATATAACAAGATTCTAGATGAAGCCTTTAAGGCTGAAACACATTTTAATAAATTCATTACAGATGCTAAGAGAATTACAAATGCAAGGTGGGATAGGAAAAAGACACAATTGGAGAATATTCAGAGCTTTGAATGACCAAAAGAAGATGATGTCATGGCATGGGATGTTTTAACAAATCCCAAGAAGAAAAATCTTATCACTGTTGACCTAGATATTATTGATGAAGAATAGGAGGACACCTGGCACCTGCTCTTTGAGCATAGGAAGGTTAGTCATCTTGAAGACTAGTGTAAATTATCCTGTAATGGCGGTCACTAGGTCTCACTACAAATATCATAGGCTATCCTTAACACATACAGACAAAGGGACCAGTGATCACAAGAAGACAAGATCGAAATCAAATTTCATTCTTCATTTTTGTCCATCCACCACTTGGTTCCTTCTTTTATTTTGTCTTTTTCTATATTTTTAGGGTTAGGTCTTAAACCATCTAAAGCTTGTTGCATCCTTACTTCTTAAGGATTCCAAGATGGTTTTAGCCTATAAATAGAGCATATTGTAACTTTGTGAAAGATGATGGAATATAATTACAAGGTAGACTACTATAATTTTGTCTGAGCCTCTGTACTTTTGGTCTATTGAATGTATTTTGAAGCAGTTAGACATTAATAAAATACATTTCAATCTCTATTTTATATCTTATGTTGTCTCTTTTATCTTTGTTCAAGATTTTATATATTTATTTGTAAGGAATTTAAATATATCAACTACAAGGTAGTTGTGCAGTCATTTGTGAGGCCCTTCAAGGAAGGAATAATTCTTTTAGATGATCCTAGGAAACTAAATATTGATATTAAGATCTGATAGTAAAGATATAGGAGTGAATGGATAGTTTTTAAGGCATTCTACCTAGGTTGCATCTATTTTCATTAGTCACCTAACTATGGATTTGCATTCAAGATTAACTTTGTTGCCCATAGGATCAGACACTGGTTTATGGTTTACCAAGTAATTCTTCATCATCCAATATTTATGATCAATCAATCAATTACATTACATTCATAAGAAAGCATATATTTATAAGTAATTGTATTCATAGAATATACAATTCAATTTGCTGATTCCTTCAAGAGAGAATCAATAGGTTTCCCCTCCTAAGTTTAGAGAACTATAAAAGAAAGAAGGATGAGAATCCTTATCACATTACTATTTTCTATTTTCAAGATAATAGTTTGGCTTATTAATCTCTGTATCAAGTTAATCACAGTCATCTGCATAGTTTTCTATTTGTTCATATAGTAAAAGGCATTCAACAAACTAATAAGAAGACATAATCCACTATAACTAATACTGCAAGTCAGTAATCATTCAAAGGTAATACCTGCCTGAGTCTATGGATCTCAAAAAAGGTGTATCTTATCCAATCCTCATCAATTAAGCTTTTCTTGCTTCTAATAAATTGGAAAAATACAAAAGCGAGAATTTATACTTTTTTGAAAATATACTTGCAAGAAAAATCCCTAACAAACTGGCGACTCTACTGGGGAATTTCAAGTAAAAACCTTAAAAGAAACTTTTAAGGAATCTCTGGTGTCTTGAAAAGTTAAATGGAGTTACAGTTGAGTTTTTCCATTCTAGGTCATTCTAGTAGTATTCATATTTCCCAAGCTTTTTTGGGTGGCGACTCTAAAAGAAAATCTTTGTAATCAGTGCAAAAGTGAAATATTTATACAAATATGAATACCATGTCAAGAATGAGAGATAATCCAGAAGTTGAGGTGGACAGTGGGATCCCAACTACTTCAAGAACTAAGATTTCTTGGAGAGAGAAGAAGAATCAAGAAAACATTAATGACTCTTCTACAAGAAATAAAGAAAAAAACACTAGAAGGAAGGATACAAATCAGTCCATTCATGAGGGGAACACCTCAGAGTATGAAGAAGCCCCTGACCTTGGACTAGAAACAAAAGTAGTTACTACTACTTCTAGTGAAAGAGAAGGAGATGACACTATTAGCTTAGACTCTGAAGTTCCTTCTGATGAGCTTGTTGAGGAGGAAAGAATCCTCATGAAAGAGTTAGCCCTTGTTTAGCAAAAGAAAAGCGAAAAAGATCTTAAAAAGAAAAAAAAAAATGAACAAAAATATGTTGAAAAGTTTAGAAGAAGATCTCTAAGACATCAAGCTGCAAAAAATGTTGAGAGATCTTGTAGAGACCAAGAGACTCCAATTACCCACAAAATTTTAGGTCCTCAAACTTTTAGAGATAAAGGAAAAAATAAAGTTACTAAAAATGAAGTTGAGGAACCAAAAACTCATAAAATCTTGACTCAACAAATGTCTAAACTAGACATTGACCTTGAAATATTAAGAAGGGAGAAAGAAACTATGGAAAAGATGCTAGAGAAAGCATAAGCTGAAGCTCCTACCTTGGAGATGAAGAAAAAGATTTACTTTTTGCAATCTTCCAAATATTCTAATGCTGATGGTGAAGATACTACATCTTCAAAGGCCAAGATAACTTCTTTCCAGGAGGATGAAAAATTTCAAAGGAGGCCATTGCACCCAGAAAGGTACAAGAAATTCATTTTTATTGGCATTCCTGGTTATCCTAATGTAGTTCCTAATGATATTGGAGAAAAACTCCCTAAGTTTCCAGGAAACAATGTCATTTCTTGTGAAGTTCATTTAAGAAAATTCATAGATATCATAGATGATTTAAATATTATTCATGAAGATGTCCTTATGAAGTTATTTGTTCAATCTCTAGTAGAAGATTCTAGGGAGTGGTTTAGAGGATTGTCTAATGGTTTAGTTAAATCTATGGATGAACTAGTAGATTTGTTCAAAGACCAATATGGTGACAAGACCAATGAAGGGTTCTTGGTAAATGAATTCAATAATGTAAAAAATAATTTCAATGAGGAGGTTACTGAGTTCAATACAAGATTTCAGAGAGCTATGCATAAGCTCTTTCAAAAAATCAAGCTAGATGAGAAGGTATGTTTGGCTACATACCTAAATGCTTTTGATTCAAAAATGGGTTATGCTCTTAAGGATAAAAATCTTAGAAGTCTCACAGATGCATACAAAATAGAAATAAACATAGAAATGAACAGAAGGGTATCAAGGAAAATGGGTAGAAGAGATGATGCTCACTTTAGTAGGAGAAAAGAACCTGAGTATAAAGAGTACAAAGCTCCATAGAATAACAAACCATCCTATAACAATAACTATACCCCACAAAATAGGATGCAGAACTATCAATATGGTACTCCGTTAAAGGATGGGAAGCCTATTGCTCCACCAAGAAAAGATAAACCAAAAAATAGGACCCCTGACCCATTACATAAAAATGTTGTGAATATGTGTAGTGAGACTTAGTGGTGTGAGGTTTGTCAAGCCCCACACAACCCTGATTTTTGTATTGTAGCCTTAGATATCATTGCTAATGAAGAGAAATAATGTGAAGAAGATGAGATATAAGATCACAATGGATGTGATATGAATAATGCCTATGCATTCTCTGATGTAGATTCAGAAGAAGAAACTGAGAACCATCACATGTATGGTTCACAGGGAAGAACAAAGGCATACCACCAACAAGTCTTATCTGACAGTGATGAAGAGGACATTGATGATATAAGATGTTATGCACAGAATAGTCAAGGCTCTACTACCATAAGAAAACCCTCTGAAGAAGAAAAATATAGAATCACTGTTGATCTAGTGAAAAAGGCAAGAAATAAATACCACTTAAGAAATAGAGTTGAGGGTAATGTCGGTAGTCATCCAACAAGCATCTTCATTAAAGAAAATAAAATAGATGCCAAGTATGTACAAAATAGAGACGGACCCAGGGAAAATGTAAACAAACCTAAGGTCAAAATTGTAAACAAGGTTAGTGGTCCAAAAGATGTACATGTAGAAAAAACTAAAGTGCCAGAAGCAAGTTCTTTCTCTCCCAAAGTTGAAAATAGGAAATCCAAGAAGGAAGAACCAACTTTGAACATTTAGATAGAGGAAAACAATATTATTAGAGAAAAATATAAAAATTATGATGTAAAGTATACCCCAGTGGATATGGGCCAGTGTTTATCTGAGTTGACTGTCAAAGTCCTATTCCTAGAAATGACGAGGATACAAGAACACAAAGAAAAAGTCCTTTTAGTGTTAAACAATGTATCACCAGTAAAACCTCAAAAACTAGAATATGTTGAAAAGAAATTTAACAATAAGGGGAGGGAGCTTGAGGGGATAGTTTTTGAGATCCCTCAGATTTACCTAAACACAAATACTTCTGTAGGGGTTGTTGAACCCTTTTTCTTAACATTGGTAATAAATGGAAAGATTCTCAAAAATTGCATGATAGATTCAGAAGCATCTAATATAGTCATGCCTACAGAAATCATGAGATCCATGGTATTTCAAGTAGATACTCCTCATGGGAAGTGTCAAGCAATGGATTCAAGAGAAATCCCTATTGTTGGAACCATTGAATCCTTACCTTACAAATTATCTATATGCCCTGATACAGTATTGACTATGAGTGTACTGGTGGTTGATATCTTACCATATTATGGCATGTTGTTGTCCAGAAAATGGAGTGCTTCAATGGGGGTGGGGGGTAGTATTTAGTGTGATTTGTCCTATGCCACTTTCAATATTGTTGGGAATAATTTAAAGGTGTGTAGAGAAGGTAGGACACCTCATATGATAGAATTTCACGAGGATACAAATATTAATTATTTTGTTGATATTGATATGAAAAATTTCAGAATAAAAAGGAGTGCTCACCAATGTAAGAATGTTGATCCTTTGGTGAAAGAGTTGATTACACAGAATGATGGTTTATGGAAAATTTATTTTGATGGAGCCTGTTCTAAAGAAGGATCAGGAGTTGGAGTCTTGCTTATTTCTCCATCGGGTACTACATTCAAATATTCTTTGTTGTTATCTTTTTAGTGTACAAACAATATAGTAGAATATGAAGCTTTGTTTTTAGGGCTAGACATTGCTGCTAAACATGGTATAAAGTGTTTAAAGGTTTATGGTGACTCAGAGTTAGTAGTAGCCCAAGTAAGGTCCAAATATGCTGTGAGGAATGATAGACTAAAGATGTATAGACATGCTATTTGGGACCAAATTGAATTTTTTGATGCCTTTAATATAAATTGGATAGAAAGGTCTAAAAACATTATGACAGATTTCTTAGCTAATGTTGCTTTGAAAACTAATGATTTGACCTTAAATGTGGTATCATTAGTTGAGGTTAAGATAAGACCAGTTGTCCCTGACAATATTTACAACTGGCAAGTATTTGAAGATGACCACGATATCCTTAGATTTCTTCAATGCCTTGATCATTATGAAGACCAACACATAGATTATAGTAATTTGCTTGAGGTAATTAATGGTAAGGATTGTATAATGGGGGATGAGGTTGTCCAAATAAGTTCTATTCCTAAGGGATTGGTAGAACTAGAAGCATTGTTTAGTGACCAGAATGAACATGCATCAAGAATAAGCAATGGAAAAATTGAGGATTTAGAGGAGATAAATTTGGGATCAGAGACCACTACTCAGATAGTTTATATTGGAAAAGGAATGGATTCCCATGTCAGAACCAATTTAATAAAATTATTAAGGAAACATAAGCATGTATTTGCATGGTCATATAAAGATTTAAAAGCTTATAGGGAAGACCTTTTCGAGCATGAAATCCCACTCAAAATAGATGTAAAACCATTCAGACAAAAACAGAGACCCATTAATCCATTGTTGGCTCCTAAAATGCAATAGGAGTTGATGAAGCTAAAAGATGCAGGAATCATCCAACCTATCAGACATTCAACTTGGGTTTCAAATCTAGTACCATTGAGAAAAAAGAATGGTAACATAAGATTGTGTGTTGATTTCAGAAATCTGAACATTGCATCGTTGAAAGATAATTATTCTCTACCAAATATGGAATCAATATTGCATAAGGTTACTGGTTGTGAGATATTATCAATGATGGATGGATTTTTAGGCTACAACCAGGTACTTGTGAAAGAGTCAAAATATTTTAAGGCTGCATTTACTACTCCATGGGGAGCTTATGTATATGTTAGAATTCCATTTGGACTAATAAATGCAAGAGCAACTTTTCAGAGAGCCATGGATGTAGCATTCAAGGATTTTATTGATTTATTCATGGTAATATACCAAGATGATTTGATAGCATTTTCTAAGAAAGCAAGGGATCATTTTGAACATCTGGAAAAAAAATTCAATAAGGCTTTAGAATATGGTGTTTCACTGAATCCTAGAAAGTGTCAATTTGCAATCACAGAGGGAAAGTTATTGGGACATATAGTGTCCAAAGATGGAGTAAGGATTGAACCTGAAAGAATAGAAGCTATTCAAAAGGTCACTTCTCCAAAGAATATAAAAGGTGTGCAATCTTTCCTAGGAAAGATCAATTTTGTTAGAAGATTCATCGTAAATTTTGCTGAAATTGTCAAACCAAATATCAAGTTATTAAAGAAAGATGAAAAATTCCAGTGGAATGAAGAAGCTTAGTTAGCCTTTGAAAATATTAAGAAAGAAGTTCAGGAGGCCCCTGTTTTAAAATATCCTAATTATAGTAAGCCCTTTTCTTTGTTCTGATTTGCATCTTTTCATACTATTGCTTTTGTTTTACTTCAGAGAGATGAGGAGGGATTTGAACATCCTATTGCATTTTTTAGCAAATCTCTCCAAGATGCAGAGCTAAACTATGAAATGATGGAGAAGCAGGCATATGCATTAGTAAAAGTTGTTAAATCATTCAAACCCTACCTAGTTTGTGCCAAAGTACTTGCATATGTACCTCATTCAGTAGTAAAGGACATCCTTACCCAATCAGAAGTGACTAGTAAGAGATGTAAATGGATTAATAGAATTCAAGAGTTTAACTTAGAAATACATATTACTAAATTGGTTAGAGGACAAGGTCTAGAAAAACTTATGATAGAAGAAAACCTAGACTTGGTACAAGTGAATAATATAGTGATACAAGATTCAACAATAACAAGTATTGAAAGACAACCATTCTATGTTGATATAATGTATTACCTTAAGAATGCCAAGTGTCCTAATGTCATGCCCCGCAAGGGAATCGGGGAAGAGAACAAAGATTCTCTTTGTAAAAGAAAACCTAAGTAAAAATTCATGAAATTTTTTGAACTTTTAAAAGAATTATGTGAACAAAACTTTAAACTTAG
>MU224313.1:422971-442558 GCA_018584345.1 Thuja plicata | reverse complement strand
TGATACCAATTGTTAGAATACTTCAGGGATAACTGAAATGGGGGGGGGGGGGTGAATCAGTTATCAACAACTTGATCTTTATGTTAAACTTATTAATCCAGACTGATACAAAGTAAATGCACATTCAGATAACACATTACACAACACATCAATTTGGTTATGGGGAAACCAAATTTTAAAAACCTCGGTGGGAATTAGTACCCACAAAGAGCTATACTATTTATAGTGATCCCTATTAAAAGATCTTCCAACCCTGTTAGGAGTTGTTCATTACAATGCAGTAGTATAGTGACCTAGTTAAGGGTCAGACCCTGTTAGGAGTCTTTTACAATAACCCTGTTAGGGGTGGTGGACTCACTGTCCAAGTGGTGAAGGCTACAACCTTCTAGTTATTTGATACACACTATATCAACAAGGTGAACTGTTGTTTGTGACATTGCTTGTCTAATAAGTTCCTTTTTGTGCGCTGATGCTATAACATCTTGTAAAGAAATATAACAATCTTCTCTATGTTCTGAAAGCTTCTACTTCAATATCTATTTTATCAACATATGATAAATACAGCTCTGCTGCCTTAACACTCTGCTCTGCTTTTCTTATCTCTGGCTTTCACAACTCTTCTTATCACAAATGACCTTCTATAAGTATATACACAAAGTATGAGATCATGGGACCTATAGGAAAACTTTTCTTAACATCCTTGTCGGCTCTACTAAGTGCGCAAGCATAATTACAACCACGCAAGTACTAACTAAATAGACGTGTCGCTTCACTAAGTCGACTTCACCAATTTAATCATAAATTTGCAATCTTCTTGAAATATGTTTGGCACCTTTAGATTAATATCAAAAAATCATAACTCATCATGAATATACACACACATATCCTGAAGATAGGTGCAACTCAATAAACACATTACATATGTCGGCCTTAAACCGTTATTCCTCTAGAACTGTAACCGTCAATAAAAAAATTACATATCTTTACTGAAACATCATATTTGGGTCTGTGTGTATGAAAATAGCATAATAAACATGTCAAAAAAATGTATCTATCCATGCAAGTATTCATGTCATCATATGGATAAGTACATACAAAAGTACTGCTGTGTATTATATGTTGTCATCAATGAAAAACATACAATCAATCAACTATTCAGAATCAAATCTCCAACAAGTCCACCACCCCAAGATCATCCACCTCAAAATGAGGAAAACATTATTGATTTAATAGAAGAAAAGGAGGCTAAAGTGGATGTCGAGCCCCCACAAAAGAAGTAAAGAGTATAAATAGGGGAGCCCTCTGTAGCTAAAATACATAAGAAGAAAAAAGAAAAAAATGGTGCCCAATTCACAGGGACTAGTGCATATGATCGTCAACTGAGGAAGTTGATAAGAGAAGGCAATAAAAAGAGAGAATACACTAATGATAATGTAGAAATGCATCTCATTCTATGCCAGAATGAAAGAGAATTAAAAAACAAGGAGTTTCTAAAGGATGATGAATTCATTAAAACTAAAGAGTTTAAAGACTTCCTAATATGGGAAAAGCAAGAACAAGTTGCAGCACAGTTAAATTCGAATGGAGGAGAGGCAATTACTAGTGAAGCATTGGAAGCCATCCAAGAATATGATCTAGAGTCAGAGAGTTTAACTCCTGATGAAGCTAGGAAACTTGTAAGGTCTGGTGGCATGCTCCTACTAGAAGGATGGGACTTAACCTCAATATTTATTATAGATCAAATTAGGAGGCAGTTTGATGTCAAGATTTATACTGAGACAGAGATAGGAGAAGTGATAAAAGGGTTTGGATATGATTCCAAATATCAAGCCCTTGCAATGTGATCTCTTGAGCCTAAGAACCAAAATCCATCACTTCTAAATGTTCAAGAGAAGATGGAAGGAGATAAGATAATTTGGTCAGTACACAATACAGGAGACCTGGAAATATCTCAGGCATTGACACATTTTTCTCATTTGAATGAGACAAAGGCAGCATAGATGTCTGATAGATATCATAAAATATTTGATGAATCAAGTTTGATTGTCAAGGATAGAGAGTTATTTCTAATGAATATCCATGCAATGGAAAATATAATTGCATACCTAACTCAAAAATTGCATGAAATGCATGAGGTTTCTCCTGTAGTACCAAAAGAAGTAAAAGATGTTGAGATTCAAACAGGGGAAACAAAGTATGTTGTAGCAGAAACAAAGCAGGGGATTAGTGAACATAATAATATAGTTTTAGGAGAATTAATGGAAATTTTGCACCATAGGATAGATGTATTAAAGGATAAAGTGGATATAGTATATGGATCCTATGGTAAATTTCTAGGCCTACAAGTAGAAGTCAATAATTTTGTAGGCATTTTGAACCCTTATTATGCAACATGGTCACTGAGAATCGGGTTATTTGAGAGGTTAGTATCTTTGCAACCACTAAGATCAGATTTACCAGAGATAGTAACCTAGGTTGGGGAGGAGATAGAACAGATAGGGGTGACCTTGTCCTTTTTTAAAGGTAATGCTAATCAAATTGAGGCAAGAATAAATAGGTTTTGGCCTGATTACAACAGATTTGTGCCACTAGGGGTATGGAGCATAAAATTTGACACTGTATTACCTAGTAAAGAGGTATATATTTTTGACAATAGATAATTAGATATGGAAAGATATAACAAGATTCTAGATGAATCCTTTAAGGATAAAACATATATTAATAAATTCATTATAGATGTCAGGAGCATTACAGATGCAAGGTGGGATAGGAAGAAGACAATTGGAGAATATTGAGAGCTTTGAATGGCCAAAAGAAGATGATGTCACAGCATGGGATGTTTTAACAAAAACCAAGAAGAAAAATCCTGTCACTGTTGACCTAGATATTATTGATGAAGAATAGGAGGACACCTAGCACCTGCTCTTTGAGCACTGGAAGGTTAGTCATGTTGAAGACTAGTGTAAATTATCCTGTAATCGTAGTCACTAGGTCTCGCTACAAATATCAGAGGCTATCCTGAACACATATAGGAAAAGGTGCCAGTGATCACAAGAAACAAGATCCAAATCAGATTTCATTCTTCATTTTTATCCATCCACCGCTTAGTTCCTTCTTGTCTTTTGTCCTTTTCTATATTTTGAGGGTTAGGTCTTAAACCATTTGAAGCTTGTTGCATCCTTAGTTCTTAAGGATTCCAAAATGGTTTTATCCTATAAATAGAGCATATTGTAACTTTTTGAAAGATGATGGAATATAATTACAAGGAAAACTACTATAATTTTGTCTGAGCCTCTGTACTTTTGGTCTATTGAATGTGTTTTGAAGTAGTTAGACATTAATAAAATACTTTGCAATCTCTATTTTATATCTTATGTTGTCTCTTTTATCTTTTTTCAAGATTTTATATGTTTATTTGTAAGGCATTTAAATATATCAACTGCAAGGTAGTTGTGTAGTCATTTGTCAGGTCCTTCAAGGAAGGAATAATTCTTTCAAATGATCCCAGGAAGCTGAATATTGATATTAAGATCTGATAGAAAAGATATAGGAGTGAGTGGATAGTTTTTAAGGCATTCTATCTAGGTTGCATCTATTTTCATTAGTTACCTAATTATGGATTTTCATTGAAGATTGACTCTATTGCCCATAGGATTAGGCACTAGTTTATGGTTTACCAAGTAATTTTTCATCATTAAATATTTAAGATCAATCAATCAATGATATTACATTCATAAGAAAGCATATATTTATAATTAATTGTATTCACATAATATACAATTCAATTTGTTGATTCCTTCAAGAGAGAATCAATAGGTTTCCCCTCCTAATTTGAGAGAACTATAAAAGGAAGAAGGATGAGAATCCTTATCACATTAATATTTTCTATTGTCAAGATAATAGTTTGGCTTATTAAGCTCTGTATCAAGTTAATCACAGACATATGCATAGTTTTCTATTTGTTGGTATAGTAAAATGCATTCAGCAAACTAGTGAGAAGACATAATCCACTATAACTAATACTGCAAGTCAGTAATCATTCAAAGGTAATACCTGCCTGAGTCTGTGGATGTCAAAAAATAAGGAGGATGTTATCTAATCCTCATCAATTAGGATTTTCTTGCTTATAATAAAATGGAAAAATACAAAAGCAAGCATTTATACTATTTTCAAAAGATACTTGTAAGAAAAATCCCTAACATGGTCATCGCCTCCTACATAAAATAAATCCAATATTACAAAATGCCCTATAAGAAAGAATAGTTCAAGTGAAATAAACACATGATAAATGCTAGAGAAAAAGAGGAATCTACTTACCAATAATATGTGTTTCCATCACATCTGTGGCCATGCTATGTGTTGCTGACATTACAGTCGGTAGTACCTCTGTGGTTATGATCCTCATAGTAGGTAGCGTACTCTACATAGGATCAATAGTAGGTGCTGAAAACTAAGATTGTTAGAGCATAAAAATTATAGACAACCATGGAAAATATTTTTAGAGCTATTAAAAAATAATATTGTTTGAGAAAAACACCAGTGGAGGATAGAGCATGCGATCTACTTGAAACCTGAAGTATTTGCATCTAGGGCATGGCCCTTTAATTTTTTTTGCATCCTCTATAAAAATAACACATATGTATTTTAGTTAATCACATAAATAAAAGAGTATACTATAAAAACCATTATTGAACTTTTTTTATAATTAAAAACTACATTAATACTTACTGTATAAGTCTGAACACAGTGAGCCAACTCATCCTCTCTCATTAGTATTTCAAGATTATGAGGTTGAATATCTTCCAATCGAGTTAAATTTTTTGAAATTGCACAAAGGAAATTTTGTAGTGCAACCACAGGATCAACGTCTGATGAAAAATCAACAATGAATGGATCCTTCTCATCCTATGGCTCCTTATGGACTACTTGTTCCTTTCCCTTTTTCTAATCAGCACTTGTTTGTGAGAATAATATTATTAGCACTTTATTTAAAAGCAATCCAAAATAGTAGTGAAGAATAAAACATAACAAAAAATACGCATTAACATTTTTGTTGTATGTGCATTTGTACAACAATAATGAGTTTTACCTGTCAGGAATTAGAATTCCCATGAGAACCATCATCACCATCCGTATCGTGTGGTTGTTGATCCATACTATAGCTCTGTATTTCAAAAAAAATCAAAGACATGTTAAAACACGTGTTCTTATTCTAAGTTAGGTTGAATAATAGACAATTATCAGAATGCTTCAATTAAAAGAAGAGATAGTTTTTTAAAATTTTAAACAATTTTAAATGGTTCATACTGTGTACCACCTTGTCCATGATAGTGGGTTTTTTTGTATCTATGTGATTCAAATTATAATTGATAAGTAACTCTTCGCCTCCACGTATTGATTTGATGGCACATACAAATACATGATTTCCCTCATGTGCCTCAAATATGCAGTTGGGTTACTTCTTAGTTGACATAGGTCGTGTACTGTTTATAAAACCTACAATACTCCCTGATGCTTTTGGCCTTCTGTCAACTTATATAGATATTGTTTTAGTTTGTTCACTAACTTTTTGTTGTATATAATTTACCGCGAGTGCATACCTACACATACTTTATTTTATATCTAACAATCTGCATCCAACTACTATAATCATAACAAGGTCCGACATACTCCATCTATTCGACAACTTTGTTGTAAGAGACATTTATGCCATCCATGGAAAATAGGCCCAAACTATGTAATGAAGATGGTATTATACGATATATCCTCTGTCTAACACAAAAATTGGTGTTTATTGAAGGAAGTTCATCGGGGACCCATTGTTTCTATACATGTTTGTACCTAAAGGGCACCTTAGAGTTGCCTTTTCTCTCATCATCATAATAAAATGACCCCCCTTGAGCAAGGAAAAATTCCATGCGTTTATTGAATTTCTTTCTGATCTTTTGATCTCGAGTCAATCTCCTTGATTTATACATACTAAATGTCTCACTTTCTTCTTCCATTCCCACATTTCCTCACCCAAGGAAGACAAATATGAAAAATACCTATTTGCTGGTACCTATGCTTCATGAAATGAGAGAGACAGGTGGCAATGAGAGAGATAGTTTACAAATGGTAAAAGACATTAATCTCTATGGGGTGTATTGACTTATTTCTAACAATTTATGAGACTATGTGGGATACCTGACAAAAGATAATAGTTATATAATCAGACAAACATAGTTCACTCCATAGTTTTTATTACATCTTGTGAAGGACATTATTCATTGTTAAAATTATCTATTTATCCTACAATATTTTGAATATCTCAGCATTGCATATAACTGAACATCTCAACATTGCATGAGACACCAATATTGTGGCATTTTGTCAAACATTTCTCGTGCCTTGCCAGTGTTTTTATTATATCTTGTGAAGGACATTATACATTGTTAAAATTATCTATTTATACTTTCAAAATTATCTCACTCCATTGCAAGGAACAAAGAGAATCCTTTGTGATTTAACATCATTGATGTGCAAGGAAATATAAAATTATTTGAAGAAAATCTCATAAGATAGTATATAGATTAAATGCATTGATATACAAAAATACACTCTTTTAGAATGAAATTTCTCTTAACAAAAGATCAAAGATATAAGTAGGACATATAAAACAAGGTGAATAAGAGTAGGTAGATATTCACTCTAAAACCAAAAATTCCATTAATATGAAACCCTAAGCATATTAGTGGAAAAAGTGTAGATTTCAAACCAAAAACAATCATTAAAACATGCCAAACATCTGCCATAATTGTACATTTCATTCATGTCATTGATATTCTTATTCATCTATCTCATCATCAAGATCATCATCATCAATGACATCATCACCACCACTATCGTTGTTGTCATCATCAGCATCATCATCATCATCATCCTCCTCATCATCATCGTGATCAGTAGTAGCATCATCGTCATCTTCTTCTTCATATTCTTCTTTGACTAACTCTCGATCGTGATCATCATCTACATCATCGTCCACTTCTTCCTCTTCCTCTATATCTTCTTCTTCCATCACATTATACTTTATCAGCCTTCCTCTTGGATCATGTCTAACAAAAAATGACCAACCTAATTTATGTGGAACCTCTGAGTAAAATACCTTCTCACATTGGCTTGGAAGAACATAGGGCTCTTTCCCAAATGGCTCAAACAACCTTATATCAACCATTGGAAATCCATGGTCATGTTCAATAACAGTTCTATCAGAATCATTTTGACTGAGTCTTAGTCTGTACGATTTCACTATGAAGAGAACTAATTTGAAGGAATTAAAGTCACAGTCAAGTATATCATCCAAAATACCATAGTATAGATTTTGCGACTCTTGAGGATGTAAGTCATTTCTAGATGAAATATTGGTCACCTATAAGACTGCACTTATCTCAGAATCACAAGTTCTCTTCGTGTCATCCAAATTTTTGATGCAAAATTTATAGCCATTGCATAATATAGCCTTGTGGTGTTTCACCTACAATAATGGCAAACATGTATAAATTATTGCATCACGAGTTGAAAAACATAATGTTGATTAAAAAATTTATAAGTACCTGGTGATCTCTTAAACCATATGCTAAATCTATTTCCTTTTGTGTAACATTGGGATCTCCATTACAATAATCTTGTATAACCAATGAAGACATGGATTCCCATTTTAATCTATGACCATAATGTTGACATCGTTCAATCCATACCGTCATCCAATCTTGATTGTTTGCAATAAACAAATGTATTGCATCCCTCTTTAGCAAATGTACAAAAGTAAATAGAAGACTTACAACATATTTATTTTGAAGATTAAGAATTAATTAACTACAATAACATCTCATAATTTATTACCTTTCATTTTCCTAAATCTACCGTTTCCCACCAGGTACTCCCCTTAAATTTTTTTAATGGAGTTGAGATCCTAAATGCAATCTATATGGGTCTTTGCTGCAAGATTAGGAAAATATTGAGTCATGTACACCATCATCTGGTATACCATATATCCCTCAACCATAGAACCCTCGGAACGTGCTCTTTTTCATACCAAACCTTTCAAAATTTTCAAGCGTCTCTCAACCATCCACATTGACCTAGTTTGTACAAGTCCACACAATTAAATTTCCTCAACTTGGTGTATGAGGTAGTGTTCTTGTGCATTGAAAAAATTTGAAGGTAAACACTTTTGCATTTCACACTTTAGATGAGGAATTCTTTTCTTCCAATATTTTATATCTTCTTTATGGATTTCTTTAGATGACAGCCACCTACAAGGGATTCAAGACACAAAAATATATAAATATGAGACTTTACAATATATTACTTATTTGATATTATTGTTTGATATATTGAACAAATATCACTTCTTACCTCATGCATTTTCCAAGATCATATATCACTCATTTGATATTATTGTCAAAGTTCTTAGGGAGCGATAGGGGTAGAAAATACTGCAACAATTGTCAACTGATCATTTCATACAATGAAAATTGAATGTAGTTACACAAATTTATTGTAAATACAAATGAATGTGACTTACCTTGATGAAGGTATGCCAATCATGTGTTTTCATCCCTGACCCAAAATCACTTTTGTTTGATATGAGATTGCTTATATTCGTAGAAAATCCTGTAGGAAATTAATTTTTTCATACGAATTATTTTATGGCATTACTTTGTTTCTATGTTAATAACCAAGGAAGAGCGCTTGCATTAATCCAGTCTCCATTCCCATTTGATTCACTGATATTTTTATTTGCATGATTGGAATCATGAATGTCACTACAAATTTTGCCAAGTTTTTCTTTGTCACGCCTTCCATCCAATATTTTCCACAGTGTCTCTGTTACATTCTTTCCAATATGCATATTATTAAACAAATGCACAATTTGTAGCTATTCATAGTAGGGAAGCCTACTAAATTCTCCAAGATAACATTTTAGTCCCTTTGGAAGCTAGTCAATGATGCCTTCATGGCCTTCAAGATCATCAACTACATAATTAGCCAACAAAACACAATAAAAATATATAATTTCAAACATAAACCATTAGGTGGAATGATATTACCTTGAATTCTATTATATTCCAACTGCGATAGGTGAGGTGTCATTCTTTGGGGCTTTGATGTAGTCTCTTCTTTCCCATTGAAAAGATATTTTTTTGCACTTCGATACTTATGATTTATGGGGAGGAAGTGCCTATACTCATTAAAAACCTACTTTATTAAACTTTTGGAATGACATGATTTCAGCCTTGGACCACACGTTGGACATGAAAATTTTCCCTTTGTTTGAAGACCTACAAGATAATGATACAATTGGATTAAATATGTTAATTTTTAGAATTAGAATCATCATGTACAACTAGAATTCACCATGACATACCATAGAAATGTGTCAACCCTGGAGCATTATGAATTTTCCACACAAGCATTGCATGGAATTGAAATTGTCTTTGTCCAATTGGTCTTGAGATGTCGTACATAGTGAAACCATTCCATAACACCAACAACTCGTCGATAAGAGGTGCAATATATACATTCATATCTTTAACTTGGTACTTACCTAGTTGAATTAATTACAACATGAGATAATTATTGTGGCCATTTCAATCAAAGACTTATAATTACATGTAGATAACTATAAAATAATAAAATACCTAGAACAATAATTGCCAACATAATGTGCTCCCTCTTTATTGACATCCATGGAGGAAGGTTATTGTTGATAAATGTATAGTCAGAAAATGGAAGCACTTCCATGGTAGACTATTAGTAATAACTGAGAGGGGGGAGGGTGAATCAGTGGCCTCAAAAATTAATCCTTAAACCAACCCTTTAAAACTTATTACCACTTTTGAGCCTTTAGTTATATTCAGTCCTACAAGATGAATGCCTTGAAATACTTTTAATAAATTACTACTTGTCGGAATGCTTTGTTAAACCTTCTTCTATATGTTTATCGATAAGAAGTCTTTCTATTTACCGAAACATAGTAAATAGCTAGAGTATACCGATCAATCTAGAATATCTTATGTGAAATGCAAAATAGTAAAGTAATGAAACATAAACACATAACACATGGATTTTTAACATGGAAATCCTATTAAGGGAAAAACCACTAGGATCGGTACCCCAAATTTTCACTCTTCTAAAGTGAGCTTGGTTAAGAGCCAACCCTTTTAAAGGTTAAAAACACACTGTTAGGTGTGACCTTGTTACAAGATTTAAAAGATAGTTTGTCACCTAGTATCTAGCACCTAATGCTACCCTCCTTGACCAAACACTCACTTGGCCTGTCAATAGGTATTGGGCATATCCAATGCTACTTTCTATGATCAAACCTTTTGATACTCCTTGGGATGTATCTCAATTACAAAAGACTTTTAATTCCTGCTCAGTTAAGAGACTTGATGCTTCAATGGTTAAACTAAAACACTAAAGTGATCTGTTCAAACATACAACTTGAATTGTAGATTTTCAGATCTATTATAAGTGCATTACCTCTCTAATCAATATAATTATTTAAATACCTTTGATCCACACTATTCTACTTTGTGATGCTGCTTTACTATTCGTCGGTGTCTGCAGAATCTAGCTCTTTCCTCAACTTGTTGATCAGGTCTAAATGAAGACTTTCTTCTCCTTCAAATTCTCTTTAGCATCTATTTTCTCTTCTCTTCACCCCACTCAATTTTTAATGAATTGGGTTTGTCCCTTTGTAGACATGATTCACCATTTCTTGTCTTTCTTGATTCTTGGCATGTTCCACAATTCTCGCCAATTAGATTCTAAGAAAAACTATAGTTTTATCTCGTAGAGATCTTCTTGCCAACTTGACCAATAAGCTTTAAATCTATTACTTATCTCTGGCTTTATATTTTCAATTAAAAAAATGATAAGTATCAGTTAAGTCTATTTATAGCTCTTGACAGCTAAGTATTTTGCCATTTCTGAACTCTGTTCTGTCGGTCACCACTTCAGTTAGTCATTGGTGATAATTTACTGTTCCATTGGTGTGACTTCAGTTGTCTTTGGGATCTCCGTCCATCAGGAAACATTGTGATTCTTTCCGTCAAGTTACTCTATGCTTTTCTCGTCAGGTCACACTGTGACTTTGCTCATTTACTCTATCCGTCGATGTGCATTCTGTCAGTGTATATAGTCACTTTGTGAATACTGGAATTATATGCATTACTAATAGCATAGCCTTTGATTCATTGGTTCTTTCAAGTCTTTGGTAGTATGTCCATGACCATATAGATTATATCAAGTTGACATCAATGACAATAAAATACATTAACTGATTTAATGTCTTGCATGATCATCAACTTAACATCTTCAAACATTCAATCAGTTATAGTTCATCAATCTCTCACTTTGGCATTGATGGCAACACACTAAATTATCACACTATATTATTACTAATACAATATGAAATACAATAGTTGAAGTTCATCAAACTACCAATCTTATGTACTATAACCGATACAAATATCTGGTCCTCAGTAAGTTCACATAACTTACATTTGATTTTTGCATCTTTCTCTCTATCTTCAATCCCTTCACTGGATAGATGTAGAATCTTTCTTTCTCTAATGTGATGTGTTCTTCTCCTATGTCAAACTCTCTCCCTTTCATTATTGTCTTTTCTTTTGATGTCTCTTCTCAGAAATTCTCTTCCTTTGTATGTACTCTCCCTTTTTGGTTACATCTCTCCCTCTAGATAATGTGATGGATATAATCTCTCCATGATGTATAATCTCTCCCATGGATATAATCTCTCCCTAAAGTTGATAAGAAGTGATAATGGATATAATCTCTCCCTTTGAAAGCAATTCCAAACAAATATTTTTGACAGTAATGCCAAACAAATCCTTTCTATCCATAATATACTCATTGAATTTCCATATCCATCAGTAATACAATAACTCTGGTGCTCAAAGTAGATAAATACCTTGATATGTATAGATTTATCTTTGAAGTGCATCTCTTTTCTTGCATCAACATGAATGATATTCTGATAATATGTAGGCTGATGTAGCCTTCTAGTCATTTTACTGACTAGTAGACAAGGGTTTGACCCCTAGTCTCTTTCTCAAGTATTCAAATGCATCCTTGGGTAGTGGCTTGGTGAAGATATTGGCTAATTGTTCCTTAGATTGCACATACTCAAGTATCACCTCCTTTGCCTGAAGTTTCTCTCAAATAATGATACTTCATGGCAATATGCTTTGTTTTAGCATGCATGACTAGATTCTTGGAAATGTTTATTGCACTTGTATTATCACAATAGATAATTATTGGTTCAAAAATTTTCATATGCATACCTTCTAGTAATTGTTTGATCCATGTAATATTTGAGTAGTTTGCAGTCGCAAAAACATACTCTACTTCAACTGTAGACTAAGAGATGCATCCTTGCTTTTTGTTGATCTATGTGACAAGTTTGTCACCCATAAAGAATGCTCCTCATTTTGTGCTCTTCTGGTCATCAATATTTCCAGCCCAATCAGTGTCGGTAAAGACCCCAAGTTCAAATTATCCTTCTCTTCTATACCATAAGCCATATTCCTTGGTATTCTTCAGATATCTTAGGATTATTTTCATAGTAGTCATATGTGATTCCCTAGGATTAGTAGAAAATCTTGCAACTATTCCTACTGCATGTGCAATATTTGGTCTTGTATGTACAACATACATGAGTTTTACAATCATTGATCTATACACAGTCTGATTTACCTCTGATGACTTGTCCTCCTTTGTCAGCTTACATTCAATTTCCATCGGTGTTCCAACTGGTTTGGAATCTTCTATCTTGAATATTTTCATCACTTCCTTGATGTATTTGGATTGTGTAATGAAAATACCTTCATCTTGTTGCATGATCTGTAGACCAAGAAAGAACTTGATCTCTCAAAACATAGACATCTCAAACTCTTTTCTCATTTCATTTGCAAATGATTTACATAGAATATCATTGCCTCCAAATATGATGTCATCAAAAAATATCTCAGCAATCAAAATGTTAGCATCAGTATCTTCCTTCAAATAAAGATTACTATTTTCACTAGTCCTTACAAATCCAATACTTATGAGATAGGAATGAAGTCTTTCATACCAGGCTCGGGGTGCTTGTTTCAATCTATAGATGGATTTGTATAATCTACATACCATGTCCCTCTTGTCTGGATCAACAAACCCTTTTGGTTGTTTAATGTATAACTCTTCTTCAAGTATTCCATTTAGGAATGCAGACTTGACATCCATTTGATATACCTTGAATCCTTTACATGCAACATAAACAAGTAATATTCTCACTCCTAGCCTAGCAACGGGTGCAAAGGTCTCTCCATAGTCAATCCCTTCTTCTTGTGCATACCCCTTGCATACTAGTCTTTCTTTATTTCTGGTGACTTCTCCATTCTCATTGAGTTTATTCCTAAATATCCATTTTGTACCGATGACATTCTTGTCATTTGATCTCGGTACAAGTGTCCATGTCTTGTTTTTCTCAATCTACTCAATCTCCTCATTCATAGCACTAATCCATTTATCATTATCAAGTACAACATTGACAAATTTTGCATCATAATAACAAATAAGACATCTTGTATTTAGAAAATTACTTCTGGTTCTCATACCAGCCTTCTTGTCTCCAATGATCTAGTTCTATAGATGGTTCCTTTTGACATATCTGGCAAGTACAGGTTCATCTCTTTGTCTATCATCTTGATCATCATTTTGTCCTTCATTTTGTTCTACATCAGTTGGTACAGTATCTTGAGCAATATCCTGATTGTTGGTATTTGTAGCCTGATGCTTGGGTGCAATGATCTGCTGCTCGGGAGCTCTACATTTTTGGTCGGGTAGGGTGTAAGGTTCTTCATTATAAACAAACCTATTTTAGTCCTCTGGTTTGTTTGTGCTTTCCTTTTCATTCTTCTCTACAAATTCATCTATCTTCACATTTGCACTTTCAAAAATTTTTTTAGAGGCTTTATTAAGACATTTATAAGCCTTGGTTTTGGTGGAATACCCTAGAAATATTCCTTCATCACTCTTGGAGTCAAGTTTTCCATTTCTATCATCTTTTAAGATATAACATTGACTACCAAAAATTTTGAAGTAACTTACAATGGGTGTGTAACCATACCATAGCTCATAAGGTTTCTTTCTTCAATTGTACTATGTTCAATGTGTAAGAAGCAGTACTGACTGCTTCCCTCCAGAAGATTTGGGTGATGTCTTTCTCTATCATCAGTGTCCTTGTACAATCAACTATGGATCTATTCCTTCTTTTAGCGATTCCATTTTTTTGTGGTGTTTTTAGTGCAGAGACATGTCTTTTGATTCCATGCTCATTACAAAAGTTAGTGAATTCATCTGAAATAAATTCCCCTCCTCTATCTGATCTTAATCATTTCAATTCTTTACCACTTTTTTTTTCAACCATTACTTTGTACCATTTAAACATCTTGAATGCTTCAGATTTATCTTTTAGAAACAATACTATCATCATTCTAGAGTAATCATCAATAAAGAAAATAAAATATCTATCACCATAATAACTCTTTTTCCTCATGGGTCCACATAAATTAGTATGGAATAATTCTAGAATGGTATCAGATGTCTAGGTTTTGCTTTTGAAACTAGACTTTGTCATCTTACCTTTTTGAAATTTTTTGCACATGATATTGTCAGGTTTAGTCATCATCATTAAACCTCTTACATTTCTCTTTTTTATTATCTTTATCATGTCATCAAAGTTCAAATGACACATTCTTTTGTGCCACAACCGAATGTCTTTGTTTCTATCCATTAAGCAAGTGGTGTCATTATCATTAAGATAGAATAAGTTACCTTTTATCTACTCATCGGTGTGAGAATAAATTTAGAATAACTGAGAGGGGGGTGGATAAGTTATCCATAGGTCTAGATGTGCCCATTGAAACTTTGTACCAAATTAAACAACTCAAATCTACTTAGGCTCGACAGTGATAGCATAAGTCAACAATATAAGTATGCAATTTACTATTCAAATGAAATAATCTTACAGAAACTTAATAGTAAAACACAATATAAACATTCACACAAGTTGACACCAGTATTTAACGTGGAAACCCAATTTGGAAAAAACCACCAATAACATGCTATCAAGTTTTCACTCTTCTGAAGAGATGCCCTGTTAAGAGCCAACCCTGTTAAAGGTTACAAAACACATTGCTAAATGTGACCTGGTTAAAAGATTTAATCACCCTGTCAGGAGTGGCCTAGTTAGAGGACTTAGAACATCCCAATCTGAATGTCATCTTGCTCAAAGGATTTATACAATGACTATTAGGTCAACCTGGTTAAAGGATTTCAACTAATACAATGGTTAGAAAGTAATCAATAGGTTTGATATGATTCATACAAATTACTTTGCAATCCAGATCTAATTCAGCTCTTATGCTAATTCACTGAGTGGCCCCCATTCTCATCTCAAATTCTAGATCTGCTTGGGAAATCATCAAGCAATCTCTCTCTGCTTCTCTACTCAGCCTTGTTTTCTTAGATCTTGTCAATCAGTTAATTAACCATGCAATCCACTTGCATACTCTACATACATAGTTATTTCCATGAATAACCCCTTGAGGTTATCATATACCTCTCCATCTAGGTCAGATACATCTTTTGCCACTTAATCAAGATCATACATCTTAGGTTAGGTCAGATCCAATGGATCTTTCCATCATTACATTTAATTTATTTCTCCAATACAATAACCAATTAAATCTTTGATCTATGCATTAATTACAGTTACCCATGCATTTACATAGTGTAGATCAAACCTGCTTATCCTTAATTAACTTTACATATCCCAATAAATCAACTATGTCAGCTACAGATCTTAAATCTCATCAATCATCAAAATACTGCTGCTCGGCCAACACTATGTTCCTCAGCAATTTACTGATGCTTGACACATACAAGAAAATATGCTCAGCACACACTGGTGCTCGGCTGACACAAAACTTGCTCGGCATAAATAGTTCTCAGTAAACTGTCAGTGAAAGATAAACAACATATCAATTTGCCAATGTGACAACTGGTAAAGTACCCTTTGTAATTCCTCATAACTCAACCATTCTTCTTGGTCTTCTTGTTAAATCTTCTTCACCAATCAATAGATATGGTACTCAAATAGATAGCAATAGTCTCACCAGTTAAGTTTTGACATCAATGAAAAAACAATAATTGTTTCCATTGTAGCTTTCCAAACAATATTTCCAACAATCTCCCTCTTTGGCATTGATGGCAACACAAAACAATAAAACAATAATATTACAAACATAGTTACCATACAATCCAAAAAGTATGTCTGTGGTCCTTGGTATGAACAAATCTTCATTAATGTCTTTAGCTTCATTCTGATTTTCATCTGTAAAACATTACTCCCTCTGTGTCTATAATCTCACTGATATCTTTTTGTTTATGTTCATCTGTAGAACTCCCTCTTTCGTCAGTAATCTCTTCCTCTTTTATAGTGATCTCTCTCTCTATATCTTCTTTTCTATAATCTCTCCCTCTTTGACAACAATGCCAAAGATGTTGACATCTTCATCATGCAATTTCTTCTATTCTAAACCCTGTATCATGATGATCCTGTCATCTTGCTTATGACTAATCCACTTTTCTGTCTTATTCTATATTTCACAACTTTAGGCAGCATCCTAAAGTGTGACTACATGTGCATCAATGTGAAAAATATGTTGAATTATAACATTTGATGCAACAGTAACATTCTGAACTAATTAGCCTTAGTTAGGGGAATTACCCCCAATTTACCTTATAGATACTCATGAGCACCCTTAGGTAGTGCCTTTGTAAATATGTTTGCTAACTGTTCCTTAGTGTTCACATATTCCAGTCTCACTTCCTTCTTCTAAACTAGCTCCCTCAAGTAATGATACTTGATAGCTATATGCTTTGTATTAGAGTGCATTACAGGGTTCTTTGAAATATTAATGGCACTCATGTTATCACAATATATGAAAACTAGTTCTATGATCTCTTCTTTCATACCTTTCAGTAGTATCTTCAACCACACAATATTAGAGCAATTAACTGTTGTTGTCACATACTCGGCTTCAGCTGTAGATTGTGAGGTACAGTTATATTTCTTGCTTGTCCATGCAAATAATCTTTTTCCCAAAATAAATGCTCCTCTTGTGGTGCTTTTTATTCCATCAACATTTCTAGCCCAATCAGAATTAGTATAAACCATGAGTTCCAATTTTTCATTTCTTGTGTAATATAGACCATATTCATCTGTTCCTTTCAAATATCTTAGAATCCTTTTTACTGCCATCATATGAGTTTCTTTGGGATTGGCAAAAAATCTAACAACAATACCAACCTATAATGCAATATCAGGTCTACTGTGTACAACATATTGCAGCTTTCCAATCATTGATCTGTACAGTGTTTGATTTACTTCTTTTGTCTCATCATTGTTTGTTAATTTATGTCTAGTGGCCATGGGAGTACTCACTGTTTTTGAATCTTCCATTCCAAAATTTTTTAGTATCTCTTTGACATATTTTGATTCAGTAATATAGATACCATTCTTCATCTGATATATTTGTAAGCCAACAAATTTTTTTACCAAGTTAGACATCTCAAATTCAGTTTGCATCTCCTTTGCAAATGCTTGGCATAACATATTTTGACCACAAAATATAATGTAATCAACAAAAATTTTAGCTAATGAAGTACCTTTACTTTGCTTTGTCTTCAAATACAGATTGTTGTTGTCATTGGTTCTAGCAAATCCAATCTTCATCAGATATGTGTGCAATCTCTCATACCATGCTCTTGGTGCTTTCTTTAGTCCATATAGTTATTTATGTAGCTTACAAACCATATTCCTTTTGCTTGGGTCTACAAATCCACCAAATTTTTCAATATAGACTTCTTCTTCTTCTAATATTCCATTGAGAAATGTTGACTTCATATCCATTTGATAGACTTTAAATCCTTTGTAGGATGCATATGCAAGTAAGGTTTTGACACCTTCCAATCTTGCAACTGGGGTGAATGTTTCTCCATAATCAATTCCTTCCTCTTGTGCATAACCCTTTCATACCATTCTAGCTTTGTTTCTTGTTACATGTCCATGTTCATTCATCTTGTTTCTGAATACCCACTTGGTACCAATTATGTTCTTATCAATCGGCCTATGTACAAGTGTCCAAGTATTGTTATTTTCAATCTATTCGATCTCTTCGTTCATAGCTTGAATCTATTCTTCATTGTCTAAGGCATCTTTTACTATTTTAGACTCAAAATCACATAACAAGCAGGTGTCTTCTCTCAATTTTCTTCTTGTCATGATTGCAGAATCCTTATCTCCTATGATTTGATCAGGTTTATGGTGTCTTCTAACATATTTTGCCAAAGTAAGTTCTTTCTCTATTTTAGATTGATCGTTTATGTTCAATTCAGGTTGAAACTGTGACTTGGCATCTCCATCAAATAGCTCGATAGTCACCTCTTGTTTCCCAACAATTTCGTTCTATGACTCGCCAGGTTCAGTCTGTTGCTCAGAAACTTCAGTTTTAGTTTCAGGCAATTCGTTAGAATCTACCTCATCAGGATAGGTGAATGATTTGTAACTCTCAGGCTTAGTCATGCTTTCTTCTTCATTTGTTTTTGCATATTCATCAATTCTAACATTTGCGCTTTCCACAATTTTGTTAGTGTTAGAATTCAAAAACTTATATGCCTCAATTTTAGTTGAATATCCAAGAAATATGCCTTCCTCTCCTTTAGCATCAAGTTTTCCATTTATGTTATCCTTCAATATGAAACATCTACTTCCAAAAACTTTAAAGTATCTTACACTAGGTGCATATCCATACCATAGCTCATAAGGTGTAGTATTTGTACCTTTCTTGACTTGTACTCTATTCAGGGCATAAACTGTTGTACATACAGCTTCTCTCCAATATTTTTGTGCAACATTTTTCTCCATCATTAGTGTTCTGGCACAATCCATGATAGATCTGTTTCTTCTTTCAGGTATACCATCCTGTGGTGGTGTCCTAGTTGCAGACATATATCTTTTTATCCCTCTGTCATTGCAAAAAATTTTAAACTCTTTAGAAATAAACTTGCCTCCTCTATCAGATCTCAAACATTTTAGATTTTTACCTGTCTCCTTTTCAACTTTTGCTAAGTACCACTTAAACAACTGGAATGCATCAAATTTTTCTTTAAGAAACATAACAATCATCATTCTAGACTAATCATCAACAAATAAGATAAAATATTTGTCTCCATAGTAACTTTTCTCACCAATAGGTCCACAAAGGCCAGTATGAACCAATTCTAGAATATTCTCAGAAGTATGAGTTTTTCTTTTGAAACTAGATTTAGTCATCTTGCCATATTGACATTGCTTGCACATTGCATTTTCAGGTTTCTTTAACTTAGGCAGCCCTCTAACCTTTTTCAATTTTCTTATGCTTACCAAGTTATCAAAGTTTACATGACACAACCTTTTATGCCATAACC
>MU224313.1:391212-402102 GCA_018584345.1 Thuja plicata | reverse complement strand
TGAGGAGCCCCTGATGTGTAATGAATGCCATACATAAGTGTGCCCTGAATGTATCTCAAAATACGCTTGGCAGCTTGCCAATGACTCTCATGAGGCTCATGTGAGAACCGAGAGACTAGACCAACTATGAAGGAGAGATCAGGACAAGTGTGTGTCAGGTATAACAAAATGCCAACCAACTACCGATATAATGTAGAATCCACTGAAGGCAAAGTGCAAGAGGTAGACAAAGTAACACCCGACTGAAAAGGTGTGGTAGTAGGCTTGCAATCAAGCATATCAAAGTGCTAAAGGATGTCAAGAGCATACTTCTGCTGGTAAACAAATATCCCAGTAGGGGACTGAAAAATCTGTAGACCTAGAAAGAAGTGTAATAGACCAAGATCTATCATCTCAAACTGCTCCATCAATGCGCACTGAACATCCTAAATCATAGAAGATGAGCTACCTGTGATGAGAAGATCATCAACATATAGCACAAGGATCAAAACCTCATCCTCAAGACACTAAATGTAGATTGTAGGATCGGAATGACACCATGTGAATCCTATAGAAAGTAGAAAGGAGTCCATCTTCTCATACCAAGCCCGAGGGGCCTGTTTGAGACCAACAAAGAATGCTAAAGTCTGCAAACCAAGGAGGAATCCTGCACAAATCCCTAAGGCTGCTCCATGTAAATATCCTCAGTAAGATCACCATGCAAGAATGCACTCTTCACATCCATCTAAAAAATGGGCCATCCTTGAGAAGCTGTGAGGGATAAGACAAGGTGAATAGAGTTCATCTTGGTGATAGGGGAAAATGTCTCAGTGTAATCAATTCCCTCAACCTGTGAAAAACCCTTCACAACAAGACATGCCTTGTACTTATCAATAGAACCATCAACAACAAATTTAGTACGATACAACCACTTGCATCACACTACCTCTCTTCCCTTAGGAAGAGAACAAAGATCCCAAGTGTGATTCTTCATCAAAGAATAATACTCCTCATCCATAGCACTGTCCCACTTAGTATGTCCTTTCACTACCGCAAATGTCTGAGGATCACCACAAATAGCATGACTCAGAAGACTAGAACCCACAATATGAGACCAGGTGCGATGGGAAGTGGAAGGGTCACCAGCTAGAGATCCTATAGCATCAACTATAACATGATCCCATCTAGGCATCGGTGGAGGTTCCTGTGGTGGAGGTAAATGGGGATCACCAAGATTATTATCCTCATCATCCTGAAAAGAAACTGGAAGAGATGAGGGAGTAGTGGTAATTGAAGTAGACTCTAGAAGTAAGGTATCTACTGCAGGAAGGTGCTCATCAAACTTGAAATCCCATCGAAATAGGACCTCTCTGGAATTAGGGTCAAACAACCTGTATGCCTTAACATCCTCGCAGTAGCCAACAAAAATGAGGTGTCGGCTCTTTTGCTCCATTGCTCTCCTTTGAGCGTCAGGCACAAATGCCCATGCTTCACTACCAAAAACTTGGAATGAAGATACATCAGGCTTGACATGAGACCAAGCCTTCTTAGGAGTCATATGTCAAACTGCCTTGTGAGGCATCCAATTCTGAATATAGTTGGTATGATTGACTGCCTCTTCCCAAACAGACAAATCCATGGACCTGGACTATATCATATAATTAACCATCTCCCGAAGTGTTCTCTTCTTTCTCTCTGCCACACCATTCTACTGAGGGGTGTAGGGCACTGAAAACTGATACTGAAGATCATGTTCAGAGAAAAAATCCCTGAAAGTTTGGTTCACATACTCCCCCCATTATCTATGCGTATCTGGTGAATAGAAAGACCAGATTGCTTCTCCACAAATGTCTTAAAGACTTGAAATGAATCAAAGACATCAAACTTGTACTTCAAAAATTACACCCATGTGTGCTTAGAGAAGTCATCAATGAAAGTAAGCACATATCTGGCACCAAAAAAAGGAGTAGGAAATGACATGAGGTCACTATGAATCAACTCCAATGGTGCCAAGGCACGAGTAGCCCATCCGTGAGGAAAAGGATCCCTATGTTTTTTTCCAAGAACACAACCCTGACAAACCCCATCAGTGCAAGTAATCTGTGGAAGCCCAAGAACAAGTTCCTGTGTGCTCATCTGCTGAAGATATTTGTAATTGACATGGCCCAAACGCTCATGGAAAAGTCTACTCACTGAATCTGCATGTGTTATAAGATAGGAACTTGTGCCAACAGAAGACTCAAATCCATCAAATCTATATAGGTGAGATGCAATGTCAACACTCCTAGTAGCCACAATCATATCAGAATCATGTAAGTCCCAAATAACCACATAATGTGGTGAGAATTCAACTGTCTTACTAGAGCCAGAGTGGAAAATCTGATAGATAGACAATAGGTTTGTCAAAATGTCAGGGACAAAGAGAACATCCTAAAGAGAACCCCTAGCTAATGCAACCGAACCAGAACCCAAAATAGAAAGATGAGATGAGTTCCCAATAGAAATCTATGAAGTAGCACAAGGAGCAAGTGAGGTGACCAACTACTGAGTGTGAGTCATGTGGTGAGAGGCACCAGAATCAAGAGTCCAGGTGGGCACAAAAGCCGTAGCTCATGCAGTAGGAGCATGACGTTTCCCTGTACGGGAGGATGTGGACTGGGGAGCTGAAATGTGATTCTCCTACATGGCTTCCTCTAAAGCCTCCAAACATTTCCAACACCTAGAAATAGGATGTCCATCCTTTCCACAAAGCTACAGGTCTCAACTGATTTCTTCTTAGTCTTGGGGGTAGACTCAGTAGACTTCAAAGAAGATTTACCCTTGGAAGGGTTAGCTAGAGGTTTAAAATCAGTTTTCTGTGTAGGTTTGGAGGAATACTCATTTCCTACTAAATCTTTCTTCAGTTTGGCTTTCTGTTTTGGTTTTCCCTTTGAAGAATGAGTAACCAATGCTTGGCTAGAAGAGCTAGAAGCATCCATCTATTGGATCTTTTTCTGTTCCCATGTCAAACGATCATAGAATGTCTCAAATGAAGGCATAGTGTGTCTAGTACCCAAAGCATTCATGGTGGAGTAGAAAGTAGAAGAAAATATCTGATATTGTCCTTTTGAGAGTATCAGGAAGATACACTAATCATCTGTCTTGTTTCTCCCACATCCCTGCAAAACTAAGCACAAAGATTTGAACTTCATCAAGAAGTCCTCCATAGTGGGAAAGCTGGTAGGAGTCAAAGTGGTCAGCTCTGCAACAAGCTAAAGTGCCTAGAACTCATTCACTATGCCAAAAAAATCTAAAAACTTTCCCCAAATGGCCCTAGGAATTGTCAAACCATCCAGGTGAAAAAGGAGACTGTTGAAGATGTTCAGTGCAATCAAGCCCATGGCTTCATCCATTTTATTCATGTGCTAAAAAACCTCAAAAGGACACTGCAAGATAGGTTGGTTTTCATCTAGACATGACCATAAGCCACATGACATGAGTAGCCTGGTCATGTGTGCTTTCCAGGTGTGGTAATTGTGCGATGTCAGCTGGGACACAGAGGGGTCCGACATTGAGAGAAGAAGAAGACATAAGTAGAAGGGTCATTTCTGAATTTAAATGATAGAAAGAAAAAGCACACCCCCACAATGTATGATTCTATCCCCCGTACAACAAAGAAATAATTATTGAAAGCATAAAAAATGAGAAGAAAACCTGAACGCCAGATGCAGAGATGGAGGAAATGGAAGCCTCTACTTCAATTCAAAAATTGAGAGATCAAACAGATGAATTAGCAATCAATACTAGCATCATCACATCCAGCTCAGAAACACCTTTATGGCGATATTTTATTTTTTGAAAACAGACACCGTATGCCCAAGATATGGCCAAAAAACCAACAAGGCCTTCGAAAAACAACTCTGGAAAAAACCAGAGACAGGAGAAAATTGGACGTTCAAATGCCTGTCACAGTGCCTGTGAAAAAAATTGATGGTCGTTGGGTCTATCACCGAAAAAAATTTCTGGTTGCCGGAAAACTAAAATTCAGCCAGAATATTTCAAAACATCACCACTGCGTTGATGATGACAGGAGGTGGCAGGCCACCGATGGAGGCGGGGACAGAGCGACTCTCGGGTGGAGAGTGGGTGGCTCCTGGGCGGCTACGCCGGTGGTGGCAGATGTGGTGGCTGGTGGGCGGTGCATCGGCTGGGGTGGCATGGTCCGGCAGTGCCTGTGCAGGGTGTAAAAACCCTAAACAAATCAAAAAAAAAAATTTAAAATTTTTGCCTTGAGTTTTGAGCCGTATGACCTAGGAGGGAGAAATTTTTCCTCTGGGGTCACTGTGACCAAAACTAACAAATTTTATATGTATTTTGACTCTCTTGGGCCTTTTGAATGCAATGGTGGAGTTTGTTTTGGCTCATAGTGCTCCATAAAATAGTGCCTCATCTAAAATGAAGAAAAGACCCCAGAGAAGCTGTGGCTTTCGTCTGTGACTCACGACTTCAAAAACCCTCAAACCAGGTAGCAGCAAGGAAGCTCTGATACCATGTAGAAGTTGAGAAATCCAACTTCACAGATTGCCAAGAACACCTGCATGCAAAAAACCTGTTGCTGAAAGGAAACCAAAGAGACAGAAGCACAAGTTTGGAAAATATTAGCGGAGTGAGAGAAAATTGTATTCCAAAGTAATAAAAAAATAATAACAAAAGTTCAACCTTAAAGGTGAATGAAACCCTAAAAGTTAAAAGCTAGGTTGTGCAATATAATTAATATAAAATATTAATTATATGCACCTAAGAGACAACTTAAGTGAAAATAGAGTACACAAACAACTTAATAATTAAATCAACATGATCTAATTAATAAGTGAAGATAAATAGATACTCTAATACCGTCTACTACTAGATAAAGCCTAAGATTTTGAGGTTCTTCTTTAAAGTGTGGCCACTTTTCCTCTATATCCATAAATGATGAACCATCCGCAGGCATTCAAATAATGTCATCTCGACTCCTTCTTCGTGCATGGTAATTCATATATTGTGCCAAGATATTGCACCTGAATAATCATTTTAGACTTGGAATAATGGGGATGTAACGAAGAACCTTGTGAGGCACCTTCTTTGTCATTTGATCATCTCGATATATTATTGTATGGCATTCAGGGCATTCTTTTGCATTTTACGTGTTCTTTATGATAGATAATATGATCTTTGGGACAAGCATCTATTGCTTGATACTCTATTCCAATATGTTTCATATTGGCACATAGTTATCGGTACGAGCAAGGGAGAACATTTGATGGTGGTAACAGAAACTCACCTATCAATCTACAACAAAAAATATAAGTCGTTACTATAAAAAATATTAACGGTATATGTTTCACCTTTTATAGACTATAATGATGTATATGACAAACCTTAGCATACGTGACATTGCTATGTTGTATAAACCATTCATAACCTTCAAATTCACCAACAACAATATAGCAGAGAGAAGAGTAGATTGGGAGCCTTTGTAAAGGGTCATTTTTGACTTATCAAGTAGAGGTATATCATTGACAGGTTCAATGTCATCCTCATCATAATCATCATTATTATCATCATCAGTAGCACTAGTAGCACCACTACCAAATATGTCAAAGATCAATGCATTCATACCATCATCTTCAAATGTGTTTTCTAGCGCATGAACGTCATCTTCCACGGGATCATGATCTTTAGCTTCAATAATCCCACCTCCATGTTCCTCTATATTCACACCCCCATGTTTCTTTGAGATGTGGTGGTCCATATCACATACTACACTAGGGAGATCGACGTATATAAAAATGATGATAATCAAACCCCCCTTCAATGTGATAATCAAACCTCCTTCCATGGTTCATATGTATATTAATTGTGAAAACAATATAACAAACAACTTACCAATGGATGATAATCAAATCCCCCTTCAATGTGACCGTTCTCCCTACAATGTCTCTTTGCTATTTTTATTTTGATTCTTCTTGTATTTAATTCGTTAAAACTCTTGCATGGACAATAACATTTGTCATCGCCTTCTCTTTGAAAGTTAGAAAACAATCTAGTGATTGTCTCCCTATTTTGATCAAATTCCCTTGTATTATCTAACATGATCCTTAATGTGTATATCTGCAAAAAAATTGGACATGTTGTACTTAATGTTTATATCTGCACATATAATTTTGATAGAAAATGGTCACTCTATTTTCTTGTGGTGAGAACTCTTTAATTGTGACAAAAAATGTCAAACAAAAAATGACATGTTACGGTAGGTTTTATAAAGGATATGTTACTTTGTAAATTTAACTTTAGGTTTAATAACTATACATATATTTTCTTCAACTACCCCACATTGTAATCATATCAGTAGGTTGATATCGAATTCTATGTCAAGATTTACAACATTAAATTGAACATAGTTGGAAGACTCAGACACAAGAAGAATATGAGTATAGCCAATTTTCAGAAGAATATGAATGAATGCAAACATACATAAGTGGATGAACATAAATAATGAAGGTACCAAACATTGCCTGAAGTAATGAAGTGTTGACCTAGGGTTGAATCCAGTATGCTCCTGTATGATCTAGAACCTACAAGGAAGGAAAAGATGGGGTTAGATCCAAAGGATCTAAAATGCCTGGCACCCTATTACTGATACTCATCTACAATTATGCATGTGCATAGTTAAGCCATACACTTCTAAAAGTCATGATCAAGCATAAGCAATGGAGGGGACATTATCAAGGTCAAATCAGAGGTCAAATTTCATGCCTTCAATTTTTATATATGTACAGTTATAAAATTTCATGCCTTGAAATTTTATAACATAGTTCTTTAGCATTTGATCTTCATATGGAAGCCATGATTTGAGGTAGGCATTTGAGATTTGTCTTCTCATTAACTCAATTTCATTTTGATGGAATTTGTTGATTTAATGGCACAATATGAATGTTAATACTGCCATTGTTTACATCTTTGCATTTGGAATGCTTGATGACCTGCGAGCTTTGAGGGTCGTGTCTACGCAGCACAATATTTGCACCTTAGTTAACAAGATATGTTGTTAAAAAAATATGTTAACAATATGTATGTTAGCCTATTGTGTTTTTTTGCAAATTACTAACACATCTTAACACAATAGGCTAACATACATGGTGTTAACATATTTTTTTAACAACATCTTGTGTTAACTTGTGTTTATTAAGGTGCAAATATTGTGTTGCATTGTTTATGAGCTCATTGTTTAATATTGGCATTGTTTACATATTTGCATTTGAAATGCTTGATGATGGCCAACTTTGAGAGCTAGGACATCATTTATATTACCTTCAAGGCATTGTGTGAAGTGTTTGATCTCTCTTTATTTGTTTTGTTGTTGATATTCACTATGTGGTACTCCCCGTTTATGATCATTTCATGAGGAAAGGCCTTGATGGCTTACGGGCTGCAAGCTGGGGTATCATGCATTGTTTATGAGATCACTATTTGAGCACCACATGACCCTACTATTGTCATGGCACAGTGTGGAGTATTTTGGCATTTTATTTATGTTGATATTGATTCTCACTGATTTTTTCATGCCCATGAGCTGTCTGCATCATTGATTGGCATTATTTTATTAGTGATGTCCCTATTTGATTGGCTGGTGCTCTGTTTGTTATATTTTAATATTAGAAATGTAACAAATAGAGAACTGGCCAATTAAATAGGGACATCATTAATAAAACCATACACTTACTATTTTGAATTTGACATCTGTTAGAATAGTAAACTATGCTAAGGAACAATGTTATAAAATTTCAAGGCATAAAATTTTATAACTTTACATATATTTTATGAGTATAAATGTACAATAGAAGAATACCCACATGCCTTGGTTGTGATTGGTCTATGAAAGGTTTTGGTTTGCCTTTCCCAATTGAGATGTAATCCTAAGATTAAAAAAGACCAAGGTAATAATAAGTCTTGAACATAAATGCATGATTGTGGATCTTCAAGTAGGAGTTGTGATGCAAAGGAAGAACACTTAAATGGGTTCACCCACATAATGACAATGGTTTCATTCATCTTTCTTTCAAGTTTTCTTGGGTACTTTCCTTGGACTCTAGGCTTGCGAATCCTATAGGGGTTGAACCAAAATTATGAAGGCAATAAGGACACATAGAACAATAGGTTTGGGGACTTTTAGACTTATGTTCAATCCTTAGTAATGGTTCTTGTTACCATATTTTTCATGCCCAATCCAATTTGGTAACCTAATTACTAGATGAGTGACTACAATACCCTAGTTAGCATCATTAGATGATATTGTTTAATTTGTGTTCATTTCATGAAAAGATACATGTAAATGAAAACAAATTTATGCATCTAAAGATTACATGTATATACATGTACTTATTCTTGAGATCTCTAAAATTTTGAGGATAGATCATTGAGTATCATGAATTATGCTTGTTTCTTTCCATTCTTGATCTCTCTAACATTTTGAGAAAGGATCATTGAAAATGATAAAAAATTGGTCTAAATAATAGACACAAGCAAATCCAGAAAGATAAATGCAATAAAGTTGCTGATAGGAAATGACAATTCTTTATTTCTTGATTTTTATAGTGTTGATGAAGCAAGGGAATCATTGATATACAATGACAAGCATTCTTTCAATGGATTTGGAGCTCAACTTTCTCCTACTGAAGCTTCTACCATATCAGGTAGCTCTACAAAAAGTACAATAAAAATCTATGCTTCACGTGCTATTACCACAACAGTTTATGGGGGTTGATTTCATAAAATGGTTATGAAAATTTATGTTTTCTTGACAATTCATTTAACCTAACATTCTAAGAATATGAGAGACAGGAGCTTGTTGAAAGTATATGAAAATTCATGTTGGTCGATTATATAAAATGGTTATGGAAATTTATGTTTTCTTGACAATTCATCTAAACCTACCATTCTAAGAACATGAAGGACAAATAGCTTGTTGATGGTATATGTAAGATTATGGGTTTTGTTTTGTGTGTTGAGCATGTGGATGAGGAGGCAGCTATGCTTGAAAATATATAATACTTTAAATACTTGTCCAAAGTTCCAAAAATTGGTTTCTCTGATGTACTAACTTGTAACATTCGGTAAATCTCACTAAAGCAAGGGAACAAAGATCAGTCAAGGCATTTTGGCATTAAATGTGTGATCATTTTGGGTTATGGTGAATTTTAATGTCATCTTGTCCCACCCCCACTGGTACATTTGACCCTATTTTTAGACCAACATTTCTGACCAAGCTTTAAAATGGTTTTGCTTGGTCGGTTGATTAAAGGAAAAATTTGGTTTTTTTTAATCTATCCCCGTATTCGTCAAAATTACAACTTTGACAGAATGTCATAATTTTGATGAACACAAGCATATAACTTAAAATAAAAAAGATGGTTTTATTTTGTTACATTTCATTATTCCGGAAAGTGCCAGAGCTGAGGGAGGGAAGGAGGGCACACAAATGCGTTGACACCACATGTAAGAGCTAAGGGGAGCTGAGGGGAGCCAAGGGAGGGAAGGAGGTCACACAAACACATCAGACACCACCTATAAGTTTTGAAACCCCATCTTATAAATATTTTTTTCTCATCATAAAACCACATAACTATGCCACGAGGGAATTTTCCTTTACGCAAACCCATGTGCTAGCTTCAAGGAACTTTGTTTCTGGCCGTGGCTCTTGAAACATTTTTTATTTTGTATTATGTTATTTAAGAAACTCATTATTCAATGAGCATCAATGTAGAAAATGTCTAAACCCAAAAATTGGAAACATCACCATAACTTGCAGCGTGATTGTTACATTATAGCCCTTCTAGAATTATGAATGCTACAGGATGAGAAATTAAGGGTTTTATTATGAATGCAGAGATTTTGCTTATCAAAGTCTCTCTCTTGAAGTTTTGTGAGAATTGCATAGTTTCCTCTAGAATGCTGATCTTGTTTTCATAGTCTGATGTCAAAGTAGTTAACAACTTATCCATTATATCTTCTTCTAAAATTTCTCCTCCATTGTTTCTGATTCCAGGTACTACTTCATTTATCCTTTGATTATCAGCTCTAATGTTTTCTTCTGGTAACATCTCAAGACTGTTGTATTTCTT
The DNA here is from genome assembly GCA_018584345.1 of Thuja plicata. Classification (NCBI taxonomy): domain Eukaryota; kingdom Viridiplantae; phylum Streptophyta; class Pinopsida; order Cupressales; family Cupressaceae; genus Thuja; species Thuja plicata. Next base: position 391,981 of record MU224313.1, on the reverse strand, counting down.
CTTCCATGTCTTTCTGCGTGCATTCTTTTCTTGAACATCTCCTTTAAACATGTCTTCTAAATACTTCCATATGGTATATGATTTGTCAATCTTCTTGATTTTGGAAAATTCACTGTCAGATAAGGCGCTGATTAGGGCTTCTTTGGAAATTGCATTATTGGTAAATGTTTCCTTTTGTCTATTGGTAGTATCCTCCTTTGCAAGGTCTTTCAGAGATGGAATAACAACCTCTTGTGTAGCAATTTAAAAGATCTCAAAGCCAACACATTGTAGATGTGTTATCATTTTGTTCTTCCAATCTAGATAGTTCTCTCCATTGAACATAGGGCTCTCTTTTCTGAAGTATTCCATCTAATCTACCTTAAGCTATTAGGCTGTCTCTCGAAGGCACTTGGCTCTTATACCAATTGTTAGAATACTTCAGGGATAACTGAGAGGGGGGGGGTGAATCAGTTATCAGCAACTTGATCTTTATCTTAAACTTATTAATCTAGATTGATAAAAAGTAAATGCACATTCAGATAACACATTACACAACACATCAATTTGGTTATGGGGAAACCAAATGGTAAAAACCCCGGTAGTACCCACAAAGAACTATACTGTTTATAGTGATCCCTGTTAAAAGATCTTCCAACCCTTTTAGGAGTTGTTCATTACAATGCAGTAGTATAGTGACCTGGTTAAGGGTCAGACCCTGTTAGGAGTCTTTTATAATAACCCTATTAGGGGTGGTGGAATCACTATCCAAGGACTCACTGTCCAAGTG
>MU224313.1:368306-385118 GCA_018584345.1 Thuja plicata | reverse complement strand
GGGGGGGGGGGGGGGTGAATCAGTTATCAACAACTTGATATTTATCTTAAACTTATTAATCCATATTGATACAAAGTAAATGCACATTCAGATAACACATTACACAACACATCAATTTGGTTAGGGGGAAACCAAATGGTAAAAACCCAAGTGGGAATTAGTACCCACAAAGAACTATACTATTTATAGTGATCCCTGTTAAAAGATCTTCCAACCCTGTTAGGAGTTGTTCATTACAATGCAGTAGTATAGTGACTTGGTTAAGGGTCGGACCCTATTAGGGGTGGTGGACTCACTGTCCAAGGACTCACTGTCCAAGTGGTGAAGGCTACAACCTTCTGATTATTTGATACACATTGTATCAACAAGGTGAACTGTTGTTTGTGACACTGCTTGTCTGATCAGTTCCTTTTGTGCACCAATTCTTTAACCTCTTGTAAAGCACTATAACAATGTTCTTTGTGTTCTGAAAGCTTCTACTTCAATATCTATATTATCAACATATGATAAATATAGCTCTGCTACTTTAACACTCTGCTCTGCTTTTCTTATCTCTGGCTTTCGCAACTCTTCTTATCACAAATGACCTTCTATAAGTAAATACACCAAATATGAGATCATGGGACCTGTAGGAAAACTCTTCTTAACATCTTTGTCGGCTCTACTAAGTGTGCAAAAATAATTACAACCACGCAAGTACTAACTGAATAGACACGTCGCTTCCCTAAGTCAGATTCACCAATTTAATCATAACTTTGCAATCTTGTTGAAATATGTTTGGCACCTTTAGATTAATATCAACAACTCATAACTCATCATGAATATACAAACACATATCTTGAAGATAGGCGCAACTCAATAAAAACATTACAAACATCGGCCTTAAACCGTTATTCCTCCAGAAATGTAACCGTCAATAAAAAAAATTACATATCTTTACTGAAACATCATATCGGGGTCTGCGTGTATGAACATAGCATAATAAACATGTCAACAACATGTATCTATCCACACAAGTCTTCATGTCATCATATGGATAAGTACATACAGAAGTACTATTGTGTAATATATGTTGTCATCAATAACAAACATACAATCAATTAACTGTTCAGAATCAAATCTCCAACAGTCTTACCCTGCCAGTGACTTTTTCATACCCATGTTTTATGTGGATTTCTATCAAGAAGCCTAAAAAATACACTTTTATCTATTACTTGAACTAGGGTGTTGGCATACTTGGGATTGTTTTCAGCCTGACATTTTCAGTTGGAGGAGTGTGGACAATGGTTGATAGGGGCTTAAAGCTCATGTTTTTTAAGCCAAATTAGCTAATCTCTACAATTTTTAATATCAATAGCCTAATAGGTGCTTTATAGATGAGTGTGTTAATGTTCTTTGTTTCTCAAGCTGCTTAAAACATATAAAATACACAGCTGAAACATCCCACAATCTAGTTATTAATGATTCTTACTATATATATAGTCATGGTGGTATTAAAAGATAATTATCAGTTGTATAAATAAGCCCATTGTTTTTCAGATATGCAATTGGTCCATCCTTGTTTGTAGTAAAAGTGTAGAAAGTGGGAGACAAGGGGTTTAAGAAACAAACAATTATTTAAATCTTGTAATTTTTAGGATTTTCAATTATTTGTAAGCATTTTCATATTCATGAAATTTTTCACTATCACCTTCTCATAAAGTTATTGTGAGTGCCATATGCTTGGAATCTGAAAGTTTGGGATGTAATGAAGGGTCCACAACTTAGGATTTTTTTATCACTTACACTTTTACCTCCCTATATTGGGCAATTTCCTCTCCACTAAGATAGAAGAGAAAGGACTAAAAAAGAAAAATATCGTCAATAGGATGATCTGATATTGTTTAGGATCTAGATTACATGCTAACTTACCATGCCTGTTTGAATATCATAGCTAACCCTTTGTGTTTTTCCTATGTGGAATCATCCTTTCTTAGGATTGCATCTCCATCATTTTTATTTCTATTTTACTCATTTTGATTCCCATTTCATAGTGCCTTGGGATAAAATTATCAAATGATTACTTTTTTGTATTTCTTTGGTATCCTTATCATGTCATGTCAAGGTCTTAGTTCATGTCATGGATAGCCTTGAAGTCTCAGTGTACATCTTTCTCTCATTGCTTACATGATTATTTTCCTTCCTACATAGGCTTGTATTCAGAGACCTATTTAGGAATACCAATAAGCAGAGTTGTGCTTCACTTTTTAATATTTTTAAGGCTCTCAAAGTTTCATGTTTTATATTCCAAATTTGATTGCAGGCTGCAGAGATTGATAGAATAATTACCCATGAAGGAAATTATGAAAAACACAACCAAATTATACTTTGTCTTGTTTTTCATTTTTTAGTATCCCCTTATGGACTGACCTTTGATGTGGACAAGGGGTATCTCCTTAACCAAATTCACCCAATACTTGAATGTTTTATTTTACCACTTGAGCTCATCTTATTTGACAACTTCTATTATGATTTCTCTAAGGATTTTAAAATTTTATTTTGATTATGTCTATTCAATGCTTTCCATAAATTCCATTGTTCTTCATAGGATAATGATGGCATTCTTACAAAATTACTTTCAAATCACTTTTCTACAATTTTTATGACTGCATAAGTTTAATGTTAAGACACAATAGTACTTGATCTCTATGAGGAACTTATAAGATATGTTGTATTAGTTATTAGTTTCAATTACATCCTAGAATTATCTAATAATATGCATCATATGACTGAGGATTTCCCAATTTTATTTTTTTAATCCATACTTAATTCTCACTTTAAATTAATAACAATATCCATTTCTTGTTGGATAATGTTATGTACTGTATTGCTTGTTTAATAAATTCATAAATTTTTTTCGTGTACATAGGTAGTATAACGACTTAGAAGAATATAAACAATGAAGTGTAGAAGCAACAACAACTTTGGACATTTCCAAGTACACAATCTCTAAATAACTTAGTTGATCTCTTTCTCCAAAAATAAGTAAATGATGATTCACTCATCATTTTTTTGTAATTGCATACAAATTAGATAGTAGTGAGGACAATGTTGATTAAGATTGGAATTTGAATATACCCTTGACATTGGCATATGCCCGAAGATAATAAATAAATAATATGAATCATGAGTACTCTTATTGTGTATTTCTTATTATTTTGATTCACTTAATACACTGTGTAATGTTTGTCTCTTGTAATTTTGTCATGATTTCCTATAACTTGGATGGTTCTTATAGCTGAGACATTGCAATCCCTATTTTTTAACATTATTAATAACAGGTCTTTGGCTTAACGAAATTTTACTACATATCATTGATATTAGGAAAGCATATGAAAGAGATATACCTTAAAGTTTCAAAGGACAACTTTACCAATTGGCATTCCCGTTGTTTGCAAAATTACCTTATTTGTGTATTCAAATAATGGCATCACTTTTTCTAGGAAACATCATTGATGGAAGTCATTATTCACTAGATTTACATTGCTTATAATAATAACCTTAATTCTAGTAAATGATCTAATCATTGAACTTTTGTGTTTGAAAACAATGAAATGAAAATATCATCAAGTGTGACTTTAGCAGTGCCTCATGCTTTGATATACCACTGTATAATATGTATACTCCTATTTCTTATGCTCTATAAATTTTTCAATGGTACTATGTCCTTATATTTTTCTTGATGTTTATTACTGTACCTTGAAGGTAATATATTTAGTAAATTAGACTATTATGCGTGACCAATCACTATCTATTAAATCTTTCACTTCCACCTTGATCACTTTCTTCAAGAATATGTAACTATACTCATGCTTATCATTGATCCTTAGCTTTTGTAACAACCATTTTCTATTTATTGGGTCTTCAAAAGTATCTACAAAATAGGGATTCCTTTGTATATTGATAATCTATCATGATGCCCTCAGGGTTCCCATATCTTGAAAACTATGAAGAATTGTATATATATTGAATATTGTAATAGGGTACTATTGTAAGGCATCATTTTCTTTGAATTTTAATGCTTTTATTTGGCATGATCTTGGTTACTCTATGTACTTGATGTGGCTATTACATGCTGAAATTGAGCCATTGTTCTCACTGGCCATCATTACGTTTATCTATCACTCTTGTAGTTGTAATATCTTTTCTATCATGTTGATCCAAACATGGTGAAAACATCCATATTTAATGCATAATTTTAATTTTTATGTTCTTGATATGTGACTGTTATCTAGCATGAAGTAGCATCTTTGTTTAAATACGATATTGAGATTTTCATGTTTTTTGGTCATGTATATGTTCCTTCATAACAGTACTATCTTGATACATTTGAGAGTATGTGTTGTTTCTATCCTTTGAATTTTAGCATGTTTTTCACTATATATGTATGGAATTTTCTTTTTTGTTTCTCATTCTATTATAGTAGTGTGTTTAGTAAGAGATGCTTCATTTTCACTTTGTTTTGTTCATTGAAACAACATTCTATAGATTGACATCACTACCATTTCTCACTCTATAAGCTAGCCTAAGAATCATTTTTCCTCAAACATATGACTATGATTTATCAGTAAATGAATACTCTTCTTTCTTCTTCCTTACTATCATTGAAATGTTGAAAATAGTGTCTTAATGTTGAAATCTAATCTAAACATTGCCACTATCGTAAATAATGTACATGAGATTTCTGAAAAAAATTTATTATTGAATGAATTTATGTAACTTGCAAGAAAGGATTCCCTTGATGGATACTTGTTGTCCTTTGAAATTTGAAACTCTTTCATGCACTTATCAATTATCTATACCTCTCAGATCTCTATTTATTGATCTTGTAGCTATATGTAGCACTATCTTTGTGATTCTTTATTTTGCAATCTTGCTAATTATGTCAAGGTGAATCATCACCCACATCACCATAGTCCCATTGAGGAAATTTTGTAATAGTGAATCATAAATATTTAGTATTATGAATAATGTTTATATCTCCCTGGTTGGACTACTGATGGAAGTGTTCCAAGATTGGCTTGCACTACTCCACTAAGGTCTTAACTAGCCTTAGCCTACCTAGGATCCTAATTCTCTTCTAGAATCCAGTAAATTCTTGAGTATTCACACCCTAAGACCATTCTAACTCCACACTAAGAGTTATTTTCTCTCTGCTCAATCTTGAAATATTTCCAACATTGAAAGTACTCAATGGCTCTATGCTTCCTTGGATGACTCCAAGCTCAAATCTTCCCAAACATCTTCAAAAGTGCTACATAGGAAATGTTTACCTTCAAGATATCCATATGACATATTTTGAATCCCATTTGAATGAGTCTTCTATCCCAAAGTGATCGAGTTCCACCTTCATAATGCTTTTGAACATATTAGGCCTAGTAGCCCTATCCAGAGGGTTTTTATGGATTCTTTTCAAAAAATTCCACACAACCCTAAAAAAAAACCTAGGAATTGGATACCCTTTTCCAAGACCTTAAATATTTTCAAGGTTTCAGCTCCTCAAACCATCCGTACACTACTGTCCTGAAATGTAGGTCTTTTAGGCCTATTTTCAAGCATTGATAGTGACATATTGATTTCTTGCTACAAATGTGTCAAGATCGATTGGATAAGATCTAGGCTTGTAGGAAGGGATCAATTAGACCATAAGGCTCTTGGAACTACACTTGGTTTCTTGCCATCACACACTCCTTTTCAATGACACTTGATTCTTACTCTGTTACACCCCTAACCATATTAACAATGTTTGCCTAGGGCATAACCTTAAAAATAGAATCTCGACTCTTTAGTACCTCTCTTGCATATTTACACTGTACATAGGCTCCCCTAAAACATTCATCCACCCTTAGGAGATTCTTATGATTATATGTCATCGGGGATCCATGGAAACACAAACTACTCTAGACTAGACCAACAGACTCCCTAAATCTTAATCAATTTACAAATACTACTAAATCAACTTTAAAGTACTTGTAAAATGAATGGAAAAGTCTTAAAAATAACCACTCAACACAGATCCAACACTACTTTGATCAATTCAATCCATCTAATCACTCTGTAACTCAAAAAATTCTTGAATATTGCTAAAAGCCAGAATTGCAAAGCTTCTTACTATTCCAAAAACTTTCTTACATTCAATCTACCTTGGGAAATGAGTCCTTAGGCATCTTAGGATACTTCCTCCACCATTTTAGGCAACTAGCATTGATTTCTCACCTCCATCTTGAGAGGAATACAAATGTTGTCTATGTTGCATGCAACATTGCAACAATGCAAAATGTTGTCATGACAACATTGTAGCATCTTTTACATAAATTCTTTAAAATAGATTTTATGACCTCTACTATGATTGGTATGAGGAATATGTTAGTAATAATTGAGAGGGGGGGGGGGGGGGGGAATCAGGGGCCNGGGGGGGTGAATCAGTGGCCTTAAAAATTAATCCTTAAATCAACCCTGAAAACTTATTACCACTTTTAAGCTTTCAGTTATACTCAGTCCTACAAGATGAATGCCTTGAAATAATTATAACAGATTACTAATTGTCGGAATGCTTTGTAAATCTCTCTTCTGTATGATTACCGATAAGCAATCTTATATTTACCAAAACACAGTAAATATCTAGAGTATACCGATCAATCCAGAATTGCATATGTGAAATGTAAAACAGTAAAGTAATGAAACATAAAAACATAACACATGGATTTTTAACATGGAAACCCTGTTAGGGGAAAAACCACTGGGACTGGTACCCCAAATTTTCACTCTTCTAAAGTGAGATCGGTTAAGATAAAACCCTGTTAAAGGTTACAAACACATTGTTAGGTGTGACCTTGTTAGAGGTTTTAAAAGAGAGTTTGTCACCTAGTATCTGGCATCTAATACTACCATCCTTGAACAAACACTCACTTGGCCTATCAATAGGTATCAGGCATAACCAATGCTACTTTCTATGATCAAAATTTTTGATACTCCTTTGGATGTATCTCAATTACAAAAGACTTTTATGTCCTACTCGGTTAAGATACTTGATGCTTCAATGGTTAAACTAAAACATTAAATGATTTTTTCACACATACAACTTGAATTGCAGATCTTTAGATCTATTGTAAGTGCATTACCTCTATGATCAATATAATCAATTCTATACCTTTTCTCCACACTGTTCTGCTCTGTGATGTTGTCTCACTGTTCATCGGTGTCTGCAAAATCTAGCTCTTTCCTCAGCTTGTTGATCAGGTCTAAATGAAGACTTTCTTCTCCTTCAGAATTTCTTTAGCATCTTTCCTCTTTTCTCTTCAGCCCACACAATCCGTAATGAATTAGGTTTGTCTCTTTATAGACATGATTGACCATTTCTTGTCTTTCTTGATTTTTGGTGTGATCCATAATTCTCGCCAATTATATTTAAAGAAAACTCCAGTTTTTACCTCAAAGACATCTTCTTCCCAATTGTACAAAGAAGATTTAAATCCATTACTTATCCTTGGCTTTATCTAGTTGATTAAAACAATGATAAGTATGAGTTAAGTCTATTTATAGCTCTTGATAGCTAAGCATTTTTTCATTTTTGAACTCTCTATTCTGTCAATCAACACTCTAGTTAGTCATCAGTGATAACTGACTATTCTATCGATGTGACTTCAGTTGTCATTGGGATCTCTGTCCTTGTCTTTTCCATCAGCCAATACTGTGATTATGTCCATTGGGTTACTCTATGCTTTTCTCATCAGGAAATTTTGTGACTTTTTTCATCGGTAATGTTGTGTATTTGCTCATTGGGTAACACTATGACTTTTCTCTTTTACTCTGACCGTCAATGTGCACTCCATCGGTGTATACAGTCACTTTGTGAATACTTGACTTATATGCATTAGCGATAGCATAGCCTTTGATTCATCGGTTCTTTGAAGTCTTTGGCAGTATGTCCATGACCATATAGATTATATCAAGTTGATATCAATGAAAATACAATACATTAACTAATTTAATGCCTTGCATAATCATCAACTTAACATCTTCAAACATTCAATTAGTTATAGTTCATCAATCTATCTGTTTGGCATTGATGGAAACTATTTTCATAGTCCCAAAGGATAACTGAGAGGGGGGGGTGAATCAATTATCAACTAATTTAATTTTTTTCTCTTATCAACTCCAGAATACAATAAAGTAAATGCACATTCAGATAACACAATAGAAAACACCACAATTTGGTTATGGGGAAACCAAATGGTAAAAACCCCAGTGCGAATTAACACCCACAATGAACTATACATGTTTATAATAATCCCTATTAGAAGATCTTGCAACCCTGTCATGAGTTGTTTTTTACAATGCAATAAGTATAGTGACCTAGTTAAGGGTATGACCTTGTTAGGAGTCTTTTACAAATAACCCTAATAAGGGTGAGGAACCACTGTCCAAAAGCTCACTACTTTAATGGTGAAGGCTACAACCTTCTGTACAACACATATGCACTATATCCAATGATGAACTATAGAGTAGACCTACTGTCTTAATTAGTTCCAATGTATTGTAATCTTTCACTTCTTCTTCACATAGATCCTTGATGAATGAAACATAACTGATATTCTTATCTATACTTTTTCTATCTCTTTTCTTATCATTCACTCTAAAAGATTCTACCTCAATATCTATATCATCAACATATGACAGATATAGCTTTGTTGTTTTAACACTCTGCTATGCTTTTCTTATCTATGGCTTTCGCAAATTCTCCGATCACAAATGACCTTCTATAAGTACTTCCTCAAGGGACACGAACATTTTGGCTTTAGGAAACCTTTTACCTTCTATCTTGATCACTTAAATAAGCACACAACCCTTCATTAAGTTAGCACAACATCAATTATAGTTGCTTTACTTAAATTGAACAGACGCGTCTTTTCACACAGTCCACTCCGCCAAATTATCTCTAACTTCTTTCTCTGGATGAATCAAGTAATGCGCCTTTAACCACACATGATGAGATCACTAAAAATCACTAATCCAAAGGCACAAGTCCTAAGGATAGGTGCAACTTCTATACCAAAAACAATCTCTGTCGGCTCTTTCCATGATCTTTGTCCTGTTCTGGCATTCACTGGCTCTACCTCTTCAACTGGCTATATCTTATTCATACTTTTACATCTGATCATGATCTCTTATAACTATCATGAATACATATTTACAAGCTTATCTTCAAAGGAATATTCCCTAACTCGGTCATATGCACATGTACTAATGCTCTATTCTTCTAGTACTCTACTAACTATCCAGTCTTCTGTACTTAGCCAATTTCTGATCTTCTGATAATGTGTGCTGAATCCAAAACTTAATATGACTTTGTTTCCATAATGAAAACACTAAATAGATTCATATACACCAGTATAGTCAACTTGCCAACAATCTCCGCCTTTGTCATTAATGGCAACAAAGGAATATGGTGAAGTTACTATCTGTACTCTTATACAAAAACTCTCTATCTTATATCTCCCTCTTATCATATACCAGACTCCATATTCTTCATACTCTACTCCCCCTTTGACATTAATGACAAAGGTGTTCAAAAAAACTTCTATGTACTTACTCAACATACACATTTGGGTATGCAATCTGCAACTTCTGGATCTCTTTCTCCCAAAATGCAATAATTTGTAGATGGGTGCATAATGCATATTGTAGCTTCTCCATCTTCTCCAAGTCTGTGCTAGGACCTTGATCATATGATAGACTCCATATTTTGTACATTATTTTACTCACCTTTTGATATTATCTTCTCTGTCTTTTGTTGCAAACACTTTCAAGGATGCTTGACCAGTTCACTGAGTCTCTTCTTCATATACTTCTCTTCTGCAATATCTTGTCTATTTTTCATGACTCCTTCAGATTATATACTCCCCCTTACTTATTTACTCCCCATGAGTCTAAGTCTGTTATGGGTGTCAAACTTGACAACAATGATGATGAACTATCCATCACTTCAGTCTTCTCTTTTTCTGCTTCCTTTTCTGTGATAACTTAAATCAATATATCTTCTTTCTGATATGAAGACTCTCAGCCTCTTGAGTACTCAAAAATATTTCTTCAAACTTTTCTAGATCAATATCCATTCCTGCCATTGATAATTCAACATTATCAACCATGAATGTATCCTCCATGTCCTTTGCCATGGGCGCAAAATCCTATGGACTTGTCATAATAGTTTTATCTGCTTCTTCACATGATATTTCAAATTTTATCTTCAATCAATTCTGCTCTTACGTGAACACTTTTTTGTTGTATTCACACTTAGATGATCATTAATAAGTATGTGCTTCCAAGGATAACATTAGGTCGGCTCCAAAAAAAAATATCTCCAACGGCTATACTGATACTCTCACATAGAACATTGCTCAACAAGATTTTTACCCACTCTGCTTCATGAAATTCATGCGCTGAAGCATACTAATAAATCTCTTTTGAGATGTTTCAAAGAGTTTATTGATATCAATCTCTACTGAAGAATGTAATTGTGACACTTTTCTACTCAAATGTAAGTTCTCCTTTGATTTTCCAACCGCTTACTCGATTGCTAAGTAAGTTTTCAACTAATTTCTGAAACATGTCCGAGCTTGGGCTTCGTTTCAAACTCAAATGATTTTGCTTAACAAATAACAATTATCAATCTCCTTTCTTCATTTTTGAGAATAATTTTAATGCATTAAAAATACAACTGCTAGGGCTTCTATGTTCTCCAATCGTTTAGTCTGACCGCAAGTGAGGACTTGGTGATTTCAAAGTAGATTTCTGCCATTAATACTTTCCGTGTAGACATAGAAAGCAACTGTAACTTCCGTTCTTGTTCCTGGTAACAATTTAGACCATATTCTCTTGCATACTACATCACAATGTCACCAAACTATTGTAATCCAAGGCACATACTCATATGGTGAGTATACCAGCCACGTAGGGGTTTAGAGCTTATCAAGCTCCCCTATGACCATGAGGGTTATATAACCAGAAATAGGAGATGCGTCGATGGCAGATGCATCTACTATACCGTTAACATTGTTATCCTTCTTTACTTCTACCCAAATCTTTCTCGTATCTTCTATAGCTTTCAGAAATTTGATTTCTCCTGCCTCATCCCATAATGAATCTTCTAACTTTTTAGGGCTTTCCTGTCTCTGCGCTCTAGATCTACAATACTTAGAGATGTGTCCTACTTTTCCACATGAGTGACAAATGATAGGAGGTCTGATGTTATTATTCATCATGCTATACTGCTTGGCTATATGTCCATTGTAATTACATATCTGACATGTAATTTTCTAAGGGTTTCTAACATTTTGCTGAGGATAACTTCTTTGTTTTTAATGATTCTGATTTCTTTGATTATTCTGATTCTTGTTCTTCTGACTTGTTTTACAATTCATAGCTCTATGACCAAATTTATTGCATGAATAATAGTAACCATTGAAGGTCTTACCTCTTTACAATTCCTTGCAATATGTCCATGCTTGTTACAAGCATAACAAGTACGGTCAACTAGCTTGCATTCATCCTTAGGTGGTTCAATATTGTCTTTAGTCTGATTTCCAATCTCCTTAGTATCTATGATGTCCTTTGGTGCTTTCATTCTTTCTCGCATGGCATCATTCTGAATTTGTGCTTCATTGTATCCTATACCGCTGGTATCTCCCTTAACCTTTTGAGCATACAACTGTGATTCTATCAGATCCTTGCTTGTGTGTAACTTTTCAATATGATTCTTTGTTGCAATCAATTCAGATTCCATTTTATCTTTGTTTTTTCTTAGCTCCAAGATTTCCATGTTTTCTTTTTTCACTTCTTCATCTAACTGCTTGTTCACTTTGACTTGATCATCATATGTGTCTTGATTGTTACATCGTTTTTCATCTAATTCTTCAATCTGATCCTTCAGAGACAAATTTTATTCATTCAACTTTTTCACTACTTCTCCCAAATCATTTGAAGAACAATTCCTTAATTCTTTTTTTAGTTTCTTGATAAGTATTTGCATGCCATTAACTTTTAGTTTAAGATCTTCATTTTCTTTTTCAGATGTGTCAAGTTCTTCAAGGGTTGCTTCAAGATTCTTTTTCAGGTGTTTCATTTCTTCCTTGTCCATGATCTCCTCAAGTGGTTAAACTTGTTTTCTAAGGACCAAAGCTCTAATACCAATTGTTAGAAGAGTCCCAAAGGATAACTGAGAGGGGGGGTGAATCAGTTATCAGCTAATTTAATTATTTTCTATTATCAACTCCAAAATACAATAAAGTAAATGCACATTCAGATAACACAATAGACAACACCACAATTTGGTTATAGGGAAACCAAATGGTAAAAATCCTGATGGGAATTAACACCCACAATGAACTATACTTGTTTATAATAATCCCTATTAGAAGATCTTGCAACCCTGTTAGGAGTTGTTCTTTACAATGCAATAAGTATAGTGACCTGGTTAAGGGTTTGACTCTATTAGGAGTATTTTACAAATAACCCTGTTAAGGGTGAGGACTCACTATCCAAAATCTCACTTCTTTAATGGTGAAGGCTACAACCTTCTGTAGAACAGATATGCACTATATCTGATGATGAACTGTAGAGTATACCTGCTATCTTAATCAGTTCCAATGTATTGTAATCTTTCACTTCTTCTTCACATAGATCCTTGATGAATGAAACACAATTGATATTCTGCTCTGTAATTTTTTGTCTCTTTTCTTATCATTCACTCTAAAATATTCTACTTCAATATCTATATCATCAACATATGATAGATATATCTTTGTTGTTTTAACGCTCTGCTCTGCTTTTCTTATCTATGTCTTTCACAACTTCTCCAATCACAAATGACCTTCTATAAGTACTTACTCAAGGGAAATGAACATTTCAGCTTTAGGAAACCTTTTACCATCTATCTTGATCACTTAACTAAGCACACAACCCTTCATTAATTTGGTGCAACATCGATTACAACTGCTTTACTTAAACTGAACATACACGTCTCTTCACACAGTCTGCTCCACCAAATCAGCTCTAAATTCTTTCTCCAGATGAATCAAGTCATGTGCCTTTAACCACACATGATGAGATCACTAAAAATCACTAATCCAAAGGTTCAAGTCTTGAGGATAGGTGCAACTTATATACCAAAACAATCTATGTCAGCTCTTTCCATTATCTCTATTTTGTTCTCGCATTCACTGGCTATACCTCTTCAACTGGCTCTATCTTCTTCATACTTTCACATCTGATCATTCTCTCTTAGACTTAGCATGAATAAATATTTAAAAGATTATCTTCAAAGGCACATGCCCTAACTTGGTCTTATGCTTGTGTACTAATGCTCTATTCTTCTGGTACTCTGCTAACTATCCAGTCTTCTGTACTTAGCCAATTTTTGATCTTCTGATAATGTGTGCTGAATCCAACACTTCATATGAATTTTTTGCCATAATGAAAACACTAAATAGAGTCATATACACCAGTATAGTCAACTTTCCAACAACACACTACATTATCACACTATATTATTATGAGTACAATATGAAATATAACAGTTGAAGTTCATCAAACTACCAATCTTATGTACTATAAGCGATACAAATATCTAGTCATCGGTAAGTTCATATAACTTAGATTTGATTCTTAGAGATTTATTTCTATCTTCAATCCCTTCACTGGATAGATGTAGAATTTTTCTTTCTCTGGTGTTATGTGTTCTCCTTCTATGTTAAACTCTCTCCCTTTCATTGTTCTCCTTCTGTGATGTCTCTTGTCAGCAATTCTTTCCCTTTGTATGTACTCTCATTTTCTGATTACATCTTTCCTTGATGTATAATCTCTCCCATGGATATAATCTCTTCCTGAAGTGATAATATCTTTCCCTCAAGTGATAATGGATATAATCTCTCCCTTTGACAATAATGCCAAACATATATTTTTGATAGTAATGCCAAACATATCCTTTCTATCAATAATATGTACTACTTGAATTTCCAATCCATCGGCAATACAATAACTCTGGTGCTCTAAGTAGATAAATAAATTATTGTGTATAGATTTATCTTTGAAGTCCATCTCTCTACTTGTATCAACATGAATGATATTCTAATAATATGCAGGCTGATGCAACCGTCTAGTCATTTTACTGACCAGTAGACAGGGGTTTGACCCCTAGTCTCTTTGTTAAGTACTCAAATGCATCCTTTAGCAGTGGCTTGGTGAAGATATCGGCTAATTGTTCCTTTGATTGCACATACTCAAGTATCACCTCCTTTGCTTTAACTTATTCTCTCAAATAATGATACTTGATGGAAATATGCTTTGTTTTAGTATGCATGACTCGATTCTTGGAAATGTTTATTGCACTTGTATTATAAAAATAGATAATTACTAGTTCAATAATTTTCATATGCATACCTTCCAGTAACTATTTGATCCATGCAATATTTGAGAAATTTGTAGGAGAAGCAATATACTCTACTTCTTTAGTAGATTGAGAGATGCATCCTTGCTTCTTGCTGATCCATCTGACAAGTCTATCACCCATAAAGAATTCTCCTCCAGTTGTGCTCTTCCAATCATCAATATTTCTAGCCCAATCAACTTTGGTAAAGACCTTAAGTTCAAATTTTCCTTCTCTTCTATACCATAATCCATATTCTTTGGTATTCTTCAAATATCTTAGAATTCTTTTCAAAACAGTCATATGTGATTCTCTGGGATTAGCAGAAAATCTACCAACTATTCCTACTGCATGTGCAATATCTGGTCTAGTATGTACAACATACATGAGTTTTCCAATCATTGATCTATACAAAGTATTATTTACCTCTGATGACTTGTCCTCCTTTGTTAGCTTACATCCAGTTTCCATCAGTGTTTCAACTGGTTTGGAATCTTCCATCTTGAATTTCTTAGTACTTCTTTGATGTACTTGGATTGTGTAATGAAAATACCTTCATCTTGTTGCATGATCTGTAGACCAAGAAAGAACTTGATCTCTCCAAACATAGACATCTCAAAATCTTTTCTCATTTAATTTGCAAATGATTTTCATAGCATATCATTGCCTCCAAATATGATGTCATCAACAAATATCTCATTAATCAAAATGTTAGCATCGGTATCTTCCATCAAATAAAGATTTTTGTTTTCACTAGTCCTTATAAATCCAATACTTTTAAGATAGGAATTAAGTCTTTCATACTAGGCTCGGGGTGCTTATTTCAATCTATACAAGGCTTTGTGTAGTCTACATACCATGTCCCTCTTGTTTGGATCAACAAACCCTTCTAGTTGTTCAATGTATACCTCTTCTTCCAGTATTCCATTTAGGAATGCAGACTTGACATCCATTTGATATACCTTGAATCCTTTACATGCAGCATAAGAAATTAATATTCTTACTCCTTCTATCCTAGCAATGGGTGCAAATGTCTCTCCATATTCAATTCCTTCTTCTTGTGCATACCCCTTGCATACTAGTCTTTCTTTATTTATGGTGACTTCTCCATTCTCATTGAGTTTATTCCTGAATATCCATTTTGTACCGATGATATTCTTGTCATCTGGTCTTGGTACAAGTGTTCATGTCTTGTTTTTCTCTATCTTCTCAATCTCCTCATTCATAGCACTAATCCATTCATCATTATCAATTGCATCATTGACAGATTTTGGCTCATAATCATAAATAAGACATCTTGTATTTAGAGACTTACTTCTGGTTCTCATACCAGCCTTCTTGTCTCCAATGATCTGGTTCTATGGATGGTTCCTTCTGACATATCTTGCAAGTATAGCCACATCTCTTTGTCTATCACCTTGATCATCATTTTTTCCTTCATTCTATTCTCCATCACTTTGTGCATTATCTTGAGAAATATCCTGATTGTCGGTATTTGCAGCCTAATGCTCGGGTGTAATGATCTGTTGCTGGAGAGCTCTACATTTTTGGTTGGGTAGTGTGTCAGGTTCTTCATTATAAACAAAACTATTGTAGTCCTCTATTTTTTTTGTTCTTTCCTTTTCATTTTTATCTACAAATTCATCTATCTATACATTTGCACTTTCAACAATTTTGTTAAAGGCTTTATTTAGACATTTGTAAGCCTTTCTCTTGGTGGAATACCCTAGAAAGGTTCCTTCATCACTCTTGGAGTTAAGTTTTCGATTTCTATCATCTTTTAAGATATAACATTGACTACCAAAAATTTTGAAATAACTCACATTGGGTGTTATCCATACCAAAGCTCATAAGGTGTCTTCTTGGTGTTTTTCTTCAATTGTACTCTATTCAATGTGTAAACAACAGTACTGACAGCTTCTCTCCAGAATATTTGGGTGATGCCTTTCTCTATTATCAGTGTCCTTGCACAATCAACTATGGATTTGTTCCTTCTTTCAGCAATAGCATTTTTTTTTGGTGTTCTCGGTGTAGAGACCTGTCTTTTGATTCCATGCTCATTACAAAAGTTAGTGAATTCATCTGAAATAAATTCCCCTCCTCTATCTGATCTTAAACATTTCAATTCTTTTCCACTTTGTTTCTCAACCATTGGCTTGTACCATTTAAACATCTTGAATACTTCAGATTTATCTTTTAGAAACATTATTTGTTAGCAATAAGATGTCTCAACCTTGGATAATTCCTATTCTTATTATTTGTTTTGTAAAATGTATTCTTGCAAATAATGTTGATGTGTCGGCATCTTGAATTGTGTGTAAGGAGATCATGGCTAAAACGGTTATGACGAA
>MU224313.1:315785-337883 GCA_018584345.1 Thuja plicata | reverse complement strand
ATACAATAATGAGAGCAATGAGAGATTGAGAGAGAGAGAGGAGAAGATTATTAAAGCAAGTGTGTGAGAGACATCTCTTAAGTAGAGATGAGTGGAGGAGTTTGCATGTAACTCCCTTCTCCTATGGGTTCCACATTCATATTGTGTGTGTGAAAAATGTGTGATTCCTCTTAAGGAGGAATATCTATTTTCCTTATTAAACAAAATACAAAATAGTGACATGTCCTCCTACATGGACTAGAGGACAATTACAAATAAGGATACCTTGGTTTATCCTTTTAATTACATAATTTCAACGAAGGAAAGATTAATTCTAACAACCTTTTTGCTACAACATATTTTGGGGAGTCAACTCCATCTTCCAGTCACAAAATTGAAAATGATAAAATTAAAAAAGAATAAAATGAAAAGAATAGGTCCTCTAGTGAAAACTGAAAGGCGCTAGTTGACCATGAAAAAGTAGAAACAAAGGACATATCCAAGGGTAAAAACCTCTTTGAGGCACCCGAGGATAGAATATTGGACATACCCCCTCTAAAGGAGAAGTTGACATTTCTCATTGAAATGACCAAGGAAATCAACTTGGGAACACCAAACAACCCCAAGATCATATACTTTGCAGTATCACTATCACCAAAAGAGAAGGACAAGTTTTTCAGATTATTTCTTGAGTGCCAGATTAAATTTGCCTAGTCCTATGCTGACATGTCTGGCCTAGATCTTGAATTAGTTCTTTACCACCTCCTTCTGAAGCCAGGTGTGAAGCCAATCAAACAAAAGCTAAGAAAAATTCATCCCCAAATAGCTCTACTGGTAAAAGTAGAATTGAAGAAGTTATTGGATGTTGGTTTTATCAAACCTATAGATTACACAAACTATATTTCCAATCTGGTACCTATCAACAAGCATGTTGGGGGCATACAGATATGCACTGATTTCCTTGATCTAAATAAAACATACCCAAAAGATGATTTTCCTCTTCCTAACATCGACATCATTGTCAACATGACTGTAGGATACGAGATGTTGTCACTGATGGATGGCTTCTCTGGTTACAACCAAATTTGAATTGCTCCTAAAGATCAACCCAAGATAGCTTTCACATGTCCTTGGGGAGCCTATTATTGGAATGTCATTCCCTTTGGCCTCAAGAATGCCAGAGAAAATTACCAATGGAAAATGACCACAATCTTCCATGGCTTCATGCACATCTTGATGGAAGATTATGTTGATGACCTCCTCTATAAATCTATAACCAGGAAAGATCATTTGAGTATTCTGGCCAAAATATTTGAGAGAATGGAAGGATATAAGCTTCACTTAAATCCCAAAAAGTGTGTTTTTGGAAAAATCCTAGGCTATATTATCTCTCAATGAGATATTGAGGTGGATCCTACAAAGGTGCAAGCTATTTTAGAAATGCCTTCGCAAAACACTCTAAGGAAGCTGAGAAGTCTACAAGGGAAACTACAGTCTATCTGCTAGTTCATTGCACAACTCGCAGATAAATGCCAGTCATTTCAAAATTTGCTGCATAAAGGTGTGAATTTTCATTGGAATGAAAAATGTGAGCTCTCATTCCAAAAATTGAAAGATTATCTATTACATCCCCCAATCTTGATGCCTCCCATTCCAGGAAAGCCATTCATCTTGTATATTTCTTCTATAGAAACTGCATTGGGTGCTCTTCTTGCACATCATGATGAAAAAGGAAGAGAAAGAGATATCTATTACATACTGGTTGGATATGAATTAAACTACCCACTCATTGAATGAGCCTATCTTGTTGTGGTTTTTTTCAACACAGAAGTTAAGAAATTACATGCTACACTAGAAAACCATGCTTGTGTCCCGGATTGATCCATTGAAGTATCTTTTAGGAAAAGTGTCTCTCACAGGTCGCCTAGCCAAATGGGTCATGCTCCTAAGTGAGTTTGACATAGAGTATGTATACTAAAAAGCAATAAAAGGCCAGGTGATAGTAGATCAGCTTACATAAGCACCAGTTCCAGATGATCACCCATTGCTTTTGGAATTTCCAGATGAGTCCATTTTTGCATTCACTAACTCTAATGAATGGCAACTCTATTTTGACGGCTCACACACTAGGCATGAATCGGGGGTAGGCATCATTTTTTCACCCCACAAGGTGATATCATACCCAAATCTTACAAAATTGCATTTTCATGCACCAACAACATTGTTGAATATGAAGCCCTTGTCACTAGACTCAAACTTGTGATTCAATGGAAAATCCAGCACCTCAAAGTGTATGGTGATTCCCAATTAGTCATCCGACAGGTCACTTATGACTATGAAACCAAAGATGAAAACTTAGTACCTTACAAATAGCTGGCTGACTTTCTAAAGGAGAAATTTGTCACAATCAGTTTATGACAACTTCTTTGGATACATAAGAAACAGGTAGATTCTATGGCCACTATTTCTTCTATGATCCACATACCGAATAATGAAGAGAGATGTGAATTTATCGTTGAGTAGTTGTTGCTTACTGCATTCAACATTCTATAATCTGAGCTCGTGTGTGATATTATTGGTCCTAATTTCCCTTGGTACCAAGATGTTTACAACTACCTACATGCCCTAATCTTACCCCCTTCTCTATCCCAAAATAAATTTTGAGCCCTTATCTGTCAAGCCTCCTATTATGTCATCGTCAGTGATACCCTCTATAGGAGAGCCTATGACCAAACCCTCCTTAGATGCCCCGATTTATGAGAGGCTGACACTTCTTTACTTGAGGTCCATGGTAGTGTTTGTGGAGAACATTTCAATGGTTTAAGTCTTGCTAAGAAGCTGGTCATAGCTGTATATTATTGGTCCACCATGGAGCAAGATGCACATAAGCTTGCTAAGAAATGTTACAAATGCTAGATTCATGGCAATTTGATTCATGCTCCGACACAGGAGCTACAACTAGTGGTTTCTCCATGGCCCTTTTCTCAATGGGAATTTGATCTTGTAGGGAAGATTACACCCCTGTCTTTTGATGGCCACAAGTATATCATAACGACCACTGAGTACTTTACCAAATGTGTGGAAGCTATCCCTATGACATACATCACCAACAAAAAAATTTAGAGATTCATCCTGAATTATATCATTTTCCACTATGGAGTTCCTCTGGCTATCATTACTGATCATGGTAGCCCATTCTAGAACAAAGATGTTACAAAGCTTTGTAAAAAATTCAAAATCTGTCATGGATTTTCTAGCATTTACTATCCACAAGGCAATGACCAAAACGAGGCATCTAACAAAACAATCATTAAGATCCTTCAAAAAACTGTCAATGATACTGGCCGAGATTGGCACCTGCAACTAAATCTAGCTCTTTGGGACTACAGAACCAGCATTCACACCCCAATTGTTGCTACTCTATACTCTCTATTCTATGGTGCTAAGGCCATATTACCCCTCAAGGTTTAAATTCCATCACTGAGAGTATCCTTGCAAGGCATTGTTGATGATGAGAAGTACAAAGTTTATAGGTTGCATGAGCTCAAAATGCTAGATGAGCGGAGACAAACTACCTTGGTACACTTGCAAGCCTATCAAAACCATCTCAAATGGAGCTATAACAAGAAAGTATGAGCCTACCATTTTGAGTTTGGAAACTTGGTTCTAAAGATGAATTACAAAACCAAGCCACATAGAGAAAAGGCTGGGAAATTTGAACCAAACTGGGAAGGCCCTTATATAGTCACAGTAGCATATGGGTCTGGAGTGTATCAACTTGCAACACTAGAAGGAGAACCATTTCTTAAAGCACTAAAAAACATGCACCTCCATAAGTATTATGCATGATCCTAAAAAAAGTACAAAAAAATTGCAAAAATTTCTGAAAAAATAGCAAAAAAAATTTAAAAAGACAAAAAAGCAAAAAAGAGAAAAAATGGTTTCCTTGATGAAAACCTGGTAAAAATGCATCTTGGCATGCAAAAATAGAAATCAAGAGAAAAATATCATCCACAACTGAAAACCTAGCAAATAGGCATTTTGGTCAAGTACCGTGGTGAAAACCTGGTAAACAGGCACCACGCATAGTAAGTTGTTGCTCCAATTTCTTTCATGATTCCACCTGGTATTCTGATGTCCTTTCCTAATCACATCTTTCACTTTGAATTGACCCTTCTGCCCCTTTATGGCCTATAACTAGTTGATCTCCTTTGTCTTACCCTTGGTACACCCAATCTGTCTGTCTCTTTGGCCGTTGTACATAGTCTCTCTTCTGTCTGGGGGTGGATTCCGGGAACTGAGCATCTTTGAATTTGAACTCAAACTGGGGGCAAGACCTTGAACATGGTTTATCCATGAGATTCCTCTACTATCAGAATGGAGATAACAAATTGTAAATATCTTAATGACTTGAAAAATTCCTAAAAAAAAATCCAAATAAGAAGCTCAAAATCCCAAAAAAAAATCACATAATGTCCTGAAAAAATTGCTAAAAATCAAATATGATGCTGAAAAAACCTAAAAAAATCATAAAAAGTCCTGAAAAAAGATCATCAAAAAAAAAATTCAAATATCTCAAAAATCCTAAAAATTGCAAAAATCTCTTCAAAAATCTGCAATAAATTTATACATACTTGTCTTTCTTTTGCGTAATGATCATCATGTTTGCAGACATCAATGGTAGATTCATCATTTTGTGCTTAATGAAATAATGTTCTCACAAACGTGATCTGAATCATTGTGACTCAACATTCAATCTAGTTGGACTTTTCAATCTTTCAATCTTTACTATCAATCAATATGACCAATTTATTAATCAATTATCCAATCAGTCAATTTCCAATCTAAGCTATCAATCAAAGAACATTTAATGCAAGAAAAAAAAGATCAGAATGGTTCTTGGCTCACATTGTTTCAGTGAGTGTTTTATCTTTTATTGATTTCCCTTTTTGATCATGTTCCTATGCTACTTGATGATATTATCTAAACTTATGAGAGTAGCCGGGATGGTTCATGACCAATTTTTGCTTTATTTTTCATGTTTGATGATCTCATGAAATTCTAGGGCATGTCTACTATATGCTTCAGGTTGGAGACAATCATCCTCTATTTGCATCATGTTTTTTTATGCAACCAGATGACTTTCTTGCTCTGGCTTTTGTGCCACGATGCACCACATCAAGTTTTGCAATATCAAAATAATCTCTTATAACAAAATTGCACTTTTGAAAGCCAAAATCATTCTATCTTACTAATATTTCTCTGACTAATTTCTGCTTTCTACTAACACTTCTTCAGTCAGTCTTCACAGTCGTCTTGGTCTAGTACCCTAGTAAATCAAAAACATGTACATCCTACATACATAAATGCATTCATTCATAAATACACAAAAAACTCCAAAAATACATTTTCATTTTGCATTCATACATTTCAAAAAAGTAAAAAAGACAAAAACAACGCTTGCATCCATAACATATATTGGGTAACAAAGGACATACATTGCAATATCTAAGCATCATCATATAACAGGAAAGTAAATCATATACATAAGCATCCATCCTGTGCATCATAAAGTAGCTGCATATCATATATATATGTCTCAAAAAAGTATCAAAGTACAAAAATCAAGGTGTCTGTATACATTGAGGCCAACAGGATCATAATCTATAACATGTCTATCAAAAGTGTCCCTCTGCTAGAGAGAACCTCTTGTCAACCCCTTCTCTCTCAGTCCTTTTGATCCCTGTCCTATCTGGAAGATGAGGCTCCCCCTATCTGATGCCCTCTCTATCCTAATCTAGGTGGCCTCATCAGTCCCAGCACTCCCCCGGTACTTTGTTTCCTACGGTAATGTGATATGCTAGATGATTCTTTATAACTCAGTGCCCACTTCTCTCGTGAAACATCTCTCTGTTACATGTCCTTCCAATACTATGACTCTACTCGAGCATCCCCTAACATATTCACAACCCTATGTGCACTGGCATCTGTGATGGTACTAACGAACTGCAACGACTCCTCCTCAACTCTTTGTGCCTTGGACATAGTTGTATCTCGAGAGGCAAGAAACATATCCCTCTCTACTATCAATCTGTTCACCTTGGAAGTGATCCTTTCTCTGTAGCCCATGCAGCTATATCTATGTCTCTCTCAAGTGTCAATCGGTCTATCAGGATTGTAAGCTCTGCAATGCGCTATCTTTGATCCTCAAACCTATCATCACGACCTTGTATGTCATCCTCATGTAGTGAATCATCCCTATCCTCATCCATCTACATCTACATATAACTGAGATCCCTATCAAAATCATCCCCATCCTCGTCGCTCTCCTCATCCTCCACATCCTCCTCATCATATGACTCCTCCTCCTCCTCATCCTCATCCTCCTCCTTAGTGCTCTCATCCCTAGCCATCCACACTCTTAGTATTGACACCTCCAGATCTGTCAGAGGAACATGCCTATGCTCATCAAACCATCTATCAAACTCATCTATACTCCCTACATGTGTAATATTTGCACCTACCCCTCACTGTCTGGTTCATAACTACTTGAACTCCATGTATTCCACCTGAGACCGGAGCACTACACCCCATACCCTAACCTCAGCTCTCAATCGAGCAAACAATGCAGTACCTGTCGATACTCCCTGCCTCTCTCCAAATTGTTTGTGAACTCTCTCTAACAGATGAATCTCGATGACCATGTGACCCATGATAACCCTCCCGATGAGGTATCTCTCATGTTGGAAGTAAGGTAGGTGCTCTCTATCATCATCCCATCTGGGGAAATCTCTATATGGTCACCATGTGAAATATCTGAGTAGGTCTATCTCATGCTGGAAATGCAATGTGTATCTGAGCGACCCCTATGCAAGCACTCCCTGATAATAGTATATGTATGACATGTCTAGCTATACGATCCTCTGAGCAATGGGCCAAAAAATAGCTATGTGCTCATATGCCCAAACTTGTAGCAGTGTGCTCCTTCTGCTGATAGATAATCCTCCCCTATACGCCAACTGATGGAGCTGATAGTATGTCATCACCAACATACATGGACCCCATGCAAACATTGTCCCCTCCATGATCATGCACTTAAGAACCCTCCTGCAGGCAATAGGGAATCCATGGCCTCATTTGTCAGGCACTAGTAGACATGTAATCACCCCACATATCACTACAATCAACCTATCATGATGTCTCGCAAGTGTCTCCCACCGGATCTCATAATCCTGAAGATCAAGGTCCTCGTCATCACTATCAAACATTCTATGTAGTGCTGATCTCCCTATCGAGGGGTCATACTTTGCTAGCTACCCATGGATGGGAATCCTGAGGATGTGCCACACATCTTCCAATGTCACTATAGCCTCACCTATCGATAGGTGGAATGAGCTCATCTCTGAGTTCCATCGCTATGATCAAGCCTCGATTTGCCCTAATCTCGAGAATATAGGTGATGTAGTACAATCCTAACAAGGTTAGGATCTACCTCTCATGACTGCTCAGTCGATGTCGGATGTCCAGACATGCCGGTCTACTCTCCCGTGTCTGTGGAATCGCAAGCTCCTCCTGCGATCACCATGCAACTTTGGTCAACTTTATGTTCCTTGTTGACCAACCTAGGACCTTTTTGACTAAATTTGACCTAATTTTGACCTTTTCCTAGGGTTATGACCTGTTTAGGGAATTTTAGGGTGGTTTAGGACCCCTCAGACCCTAATTTTGTACATTTACAAACCTTCTTTACCAATTGCGTAGTTTGGCTGACCAACTGCACAGCTTGGTTGACCAACTACGTAGGCATCACAAGTGGTCATCCCACATGTGCTTGCTACATAGGTGGGCATGTGACCTGCACAGGTGGCAAGTGTGGACCCCCTGCGAACCCTGTTTGACCCTCTTTTGACCCCTAAACTATCTAGAAATGCATGTAAACCTATAAATCAATGAGGGGATCAGATGTACTCACCTTGAATCCCACATCAGCTAACCATTGGTAGCTATGCACTTGTTCCCCGCGCTAATTCTCCGTTGGCACTTGATCCATCCTCCTTGCTCTAGAGCTCAATTCTTCCAAATGTGAGAGTGAAAATGAGCTCCAAAACCCTCTCCAAGCCCTTTTATAGCCTCTTGGTTGCCTGGATGGACGTGTAACCCTTGCATTTTGTATTGGTCATGATGCTTTTTGTACTCTGTGCCTCATATATTTTGCGTTTGACCTCTAATTTTTGATCCGTTCATTGTCATGGATCCGTCTCATCATTATCGACAAATCAACTTATCATTTGAATTTTTTGGTTGATTTCTCAAGGGGGAACCTATGTATCCCATTGTCATTGGGGAATTAATGCTATTTTATTTAGGATTCTTTGACACAACACTCATAATCGCATTATATCAAAGAGGGGAAAAATTTAGACACCTACAAATGGTTCGAGCCTGCTCGTCTACGTGTTTTAACATTTTTAGCATCACAATTGAAACATTGTTTTGCAACCTAATTATTCCTCTATGTTGCGCATATGATCTTTATTATATGCCAACATTGTGTCTTTCATCGATGATTGAATATTGCAAAAATTTTCAATTATTTACTAATATTTCTACTCTCTTTATCAAATTGATCATTTTCCTAATCAATTATGATCAACCCTAAACCAATCCTATTTGATCCTAAACCGATCCTATTTGATCCTAAACCATTCCAAATATTCATAAATCAATTCAAACACATTCTATTCTATTCCTAATCACTTTCAGAATTGTTTGGACTCATTTCAACCATTCTGGGGCATTGTCCAACATCATCGATGCCTAATTAACCAAATTTCCAAACCAATCAAAACCCTATTCCAAATTCGATCAATCTTTTCATCATTCTAGGAGAATTGTCCAAGTTCATTGATGCTTTGTATCCCCTCAATCAGGTATTTGATAACATTGTCAAAGTTCATCGGTGTTATCGTTATCAATCTATCATTATCAATTCAATAGGATTGACAAAGATCATCAATACTATTTCTGACCATTATTATTTCAGGAAGATTATCCAATTTCATCGATGTTTTCCCCATTTATATTTGAATCCTATGGCGTCATCAAAGTTCATTGGCGCTATTTAATCATTTCCAAACATCATTATGTGGGTGCATTGTCAAATCTCATCGATGTCTCATGATTTCCTAAACTATTCCAGAATCCTCAAAATTGGTCCTAATCCTTATCAATACCATCAAAATCATTTCAATTCAACATTAATACCTTCAATTTGATCGATAATTCACTAACCTGTCCTCTTGGGATGAATAACCCATAGTTTATCCCTATGTCCTAATTGAATAAATAAATTGACTTTATTTATTCCCTTTTTCCTAAGTCTTCACAATTAATTAATTTTTAATTAATTAATTGCCTAATTCTAAATTTATGGGATTTTGTAATTTCATAAATACTAATTTAGATTTGTGAGGAATATTGATTTATTAATTGAATTAATATCCTCCTAATCCCACCTAATTGTCATATCCCTTAATTGAGGATTCACATCCCTATTAAGGTGCTTCTTCAATATCTTCAATATCTCCAATATTTCTTCATTCATTTTCCCCCTATTTGTGCTTCCAAGAATCCTACCTTCTTTTCACTCTATTGTGCATTGATTCTATGCAATATTCACCTAATTGCTTCTCATTTTCTATAAATTGAGATGCTTTTCTCTCATTCAACTTTAAGAACCACTATCTCCTAGTATTCTCGCTTTCAATTTGGGCTTTTCAATACTTGTGCAATTTTGTCATTGACAAAAGAGAAACACATAATACATCTCATGGAGAAGAAAGGAGGACATGGGAGCTACATTTGAAGGGATTTTTAAGTGTTTTCATGCTTTATGTTATACTCTCATTTAAAATGGTTTTCATGATAGATTAGATAGGTTTGCATGTCTTTAGGGTTTTGTGGTTTTCTTGATATGCTATTCATGTCTTTTTCTGGTCTTACACAAACACATCCATATTCCCTAGATTCTAGGCTTAAAGTGAAAATATTTTCTCGTAGACTCAGGTACACACTCACATGCTAATCAAAATATGACCATCACAAAGCATGCAATGGCTCCAGCCATGATGCCATATTAGCCAACTCCAAACGCAAGTGAGGGAACATAATGATGAGTATCATGGGGCAATTACTATTTGCATTGCACAAAGATTATCACCCTTTCAGAGATAAACCAGGTAGTTTTGACTATAAATGTTGTTTAATTGTGGGCATCCATTCGTAAACGTCCCCCATAGAATTGCATAAGGAAAAATTGAGGCATATAGCCCTATGAGTACTCAAATGTGTGTAGTCTTGCAAGAAAGATTCAAGTGGCTCTTCTCTACATACACTAAATCATGTTTAAGGAATGATGTCAAAATTCTAGGAAAAAAACCGACTACATCTTTTGAGGCTTTGACCTACAAGGAAGCATATTGATTATAGTGAGTTGTAAGGGTTGGTGTAAAACCTGTCCTCACTTGGGTCATCTTGAGAGATTTTTTCATCAACCGACAAGCCCTCTAATGTTTTGAAAGTAATGACAAAGGATTGGCGACTTAGGAGTCTAGATTTATGATTCTTCTTGAGAAGAAGAGCATACTCTCCTATTCCATGCCATTTTCTCCCACAAGCACACCAAACATGTTCATTTCCTCAAACTTTATAACTCAAAACTCAATCCCCCACGAGGTGTCTTTGATTCTTCCAAGTTGGGAAATAGAGAAAATCCTCTAGTTGGATTAAGTAATGTGTTTAAATTTGACTTTTAAATTCCTATTGTAAGAAAGGATAAAGCTTATGGAAGAAAACTTTTATTGTTCAATTTCCCCAATCTTAATGATTTTCTTGTTCAATTACTATCCAAAAATTAGAAAAACAATTTCCCCAAATTTAATGAATAGCTTGTTCAATTACTCTCCAACTTTAGAAAAGTGTGTTTGTTTTGTTTATTTTCCCCAAATTCCTATCAATTTTTAAATTGACTTGTGAGTTTCTAATTTTACTTAAAGGAAAAGAGCATAATCCTCTGGTCAATTTACCAAACGATGGGAAAATGTATTTAAGTTTGAAAGCTTTTAAAACAAAGGTCAAGTTGAGCGATTTGGCAACCTGCAACCCACAAATTAGTAGTTTCTTTCCAACTTTTTTAAAAAAAATCCTCTAACAGCAACCTACAAGAAAATGTTAGGCTGTTCAAAACATAGAAACAAGCATGGTTAGAAGGTTAGTGGTTATACTTTTAAATTTTAAACTAAACCAACCAAATGCGACTACCTTTACGGGATGCGATCCTAGAATTCCTGGATGCGATTAAGGATTCTTAAAATGAGCCTTTACACTAAAGGTGATGCAGGATTCACCTGATGTGAGCTTTCCCTAGATGTGATCTGGAATATACTTGATGCAATGACATAAATCCACGATGCGATTATATTTCTTGAATGCGAGCCTTTGCAACTAAAGGAAAGCTTCAAGTTTTTGAAACTAAATGTGACTATAGACCTGAAAATAGAGAACACAAATTAGAAAAAAGGACTTAGAAAAGAGAATAAATCTGAGGATGCGCCCCATGGTGGGCACCATAAATGTGTGTGTATTTTGTGGACCTGCAAGCCGTAATACAACACTTCAATATGTCATTACATTAGTGAGAAAAACATGAGATATAAGAGTAAAAGCACATAGAAATCTCTAAAATTGACATATTGCTCCCTATCTAAGAAGCGTTTGATAAATACTATAATTTTTCCTCAAATTATGCATAAATCAGTGACACATTCATTCTTAGAATGGAAGATTTAAGAGAGAATGCAAGCTAAATGCTCAAACAAAGTTCATTTTAGTGCTCCCAAAGAGAAATTATGTAATTACTATGAAAATATGATCGACAAATGTACTTAGATTGTTAGAAATCAGAGAAACATAAGATTACTTTCAAATTCTAAAGATTAAGGGCCCATTGAGATCAAAATTAATTCCTTTTATAAAATAATTTGAGGAATGAGAGGTCAAGATTGAGTTGTGAAGAGAGGTGGAGATTGAATCCTTGGTGATCCATGTGAGGTGATCCAAGTGATTTAACTCTCATTGGCTAATGGATTGACTTTCCATTTTTCAAGCGAGGAGTTGTAATTAGGGAATTTATTTAATTCCTTTTAATTAATTACTTTAGCCATGTATTTAATTCTTTTGATTTAATTGTTTTGATTTGATTTAATTGGCTAAGGCAATTAATGTAAATTAGTGATAAGATCACTTTGATTTTTAGGAAATTAAATTTGATTTAAATGAATTATGCCAATTAATTGAATAATTGTCTTGACATAATTAGGGGTATGATCACACTTAGGGAAAATAGGGTCTCTGGTTAGAGTAGACCAAATTAGGGTGGTTACACTAAGAAGACTCTAAAGGTGGGTAGGAAGGACTAGGGTAAGGTCAAGCTAGTTGGTGAGATATTAGTTGAGTTTGGTTCTATAAAGACCATTGAATCTCATTATTTTCCATCTCAAAAATGATATCCCTTTCATGAAATGTAAGGGGATTGAATAGAATCCCTAGACAAAAGGCTATTTGGGATTTGATTGGTTCTGTCTCTCCCAATGTGGTCTTCTTTATTCAGGAAACAAAACTGATATGCTCAATAAGACATCCAAGATTTGGGCTAGAAGTCATTGACAATGAATTGGAGGTTAGGGAAATTCAAGAGGTATTGGTGACCTATGGGGCCCACAAAATATTATCCCACTCTAGTGGATTTATGGTAGGGATTCTATCTCTTTGATATCCATGCATTGCGAATCTAGTGAGACCCTACCTTTTACCAATTTTTATGCTCCAAATAGTTGTATGGGAAAATATTTTATTTGGTCACATATAATATTTGTTTTTTCTCTTGCACCTCTCTTCCATCGGAACTTGGCAGGTGATTTTAATGTAGTCTCAAGTTTGGAATTGAAGGGGGGAGGAAATCCCAAGCTTTATCCTTCTATAGGGATTCTAAGAAATAATATTGATTTCCTAAAGGTAGTGGATGTTAAACTCACTAATGGATTGTTTAATTAGAATAATAGAAGATGTGGAGTGGAGGATATAGCCAAGAGGTTGTACAAATTTCTAGTCTCTTTCTTTAGGATGGAGGATATTTGGACCACCAACTCAAAAAATTTATACTAGAGAGGATCTAACCATTGGATGATTAAGTTTTCTGCCAGTAAATTTCAAGTGACAAAGAATCCTTCTTTTAAGTTTCAACTTATGTGGTTATGGGATTCTTCACTTCATGATCTTATGTTAGAATGGTGGAGGGGAAAAAATCATGCCTACAAAACAACAATTAACTCTTTTGTCAAACAATTTCAATACACAAAGTATAAGCTTAAAAGATGGAATAGGATGTGTTTTTGCAACCTCTTCATAGAAAAAATGAATGCTCAATCTTGAGTTGATGATATTACTAGCCAAATTATGGATCAAGGTTTATCTAATGTTTTATATAGGGAAGAAGCTATTGCAATGAAGTAGTTGGAGGAATGAAAGCTTCGAGAGGAAATTTATTGGAAACAAAAAGCTTGGGTTGATTTTCACCAGGAAGGTGACAAAAAAATAATTTTTTTTCATAATATATTGAAGGATAGAACACATGGGAGTTCCATTACTTCTCTCATTTCCTTGTAGGGCATTTTTCTATCCTCCCATAGGGATATTGCTCATAAAACCACTAGATTCTTTATGAATTTGTTTGTTGAGGACTTTACTCCTTCTAGTGTGGAAGAAGGGGTTATTATTGATTTGATTCTTTACATATCTATCAATGAAATTAATGAGGATCTCATTAAACCTAAATCTTTATCTAAGATTGAAGCACTAGTGTTTGGCATGAAGAAGGGAAAAACTCTGGGGTTGAATGGGTTTCCTATAGAATTTTATCAATAATTTTGGGAAATTATTAAGATGGATCTCTTTGAGGTAGCACAAGATTCCTTGAAGAAAACAATGGTGATCAAGGCCTTGAATGCTACATTTGTAGCACTTATTCCAAAAAGGAGGGAACCAATTCTACTGATTCATTCAAACCTGTACCCTTGTATAATTTGGTTTATAAAATAATTACAAAGATGATTGCAAACAGGCTCAAGTCATGGATAGGTAAATTAATCTCTGTAGAGAAAGGTGGTTTTGTTGCTAGAAGACAAATTTTGGAAGGGGTTATCATAGCAGCTAAAGTTGTACATTCTATGGCTGTATCAAAGGAAAAGGATATGTTTATAAAATTGAATATGGATAAAGTATACAATAGGGTCAAATGGAGCATTTTGCATTAATTTCTCATGAACTTTGGTTTTGTAAATAAGTGGATCAATTGAGTAACGAGTTCCATCACTTCATCCTATTTTTCAATTCTTATCAATAGTGAGTCCACAAAGTTAATTGGGGCTTATAGATGTCTTTGACAATGTGACCCCCTCTCCCCTTATTTATTTATTTAAATGGATAAAGAATTGGGAAGATTTATAAGGCTCAAGTTAGGCAAGGAAGGTTGGAAGTGTGGTCATGGCCTTCTTCCCTCTTCTCACCTTCAATTTATGGATAACATTTCTTTTTTGGGTGCTGCCAAGATTAATGAGTTTTCCAACTTTAGAAAAGATTTGGATATCTATATTAAATCCTTAGGTAAATATTAATGAAGGGAATTTTTTATGTTCTTCTTTAATACTCGTCTCATTTAATGTAGGATTTCTAGGATTTTGAAGTTTCAAATTGGTACTCTCCCTTTTGTATATATCTTATAATTTCACTGTCGGCCTATCAATTGCCCGGGGAAATTTGGCAAGAAATTTTAGATAAGTTTTGGCATAAGTTTAGTCATTGGACAAATAAATGTCTCTCAATCGCATGTAGGGTGACTATTTTGAAGTTAGTGGTACAAACACTTCCCATTTATAGATTCTTTGTACATATAGACCCTACAAGATTTATTAAGGACTTTGATGCCCTTTCTAGGTAGTTCTTATGAATGGGAAATTTACTCTCCTCTAAGTGGATTCTTTTTAAATAGGACCATGCTTTTAGGTCAAAGCAAGAAAATTACATTGGTTTGCGTCTTTCAAGTATGAATGGTAAGGCTCTGGCTACTAAGCTCTTTAAGAGATGGTGCATTAGTCAAGATCAAGGATGGGCTAAAATCCTCAATGTTAAATATCTTAGGGGAGTGGAAGGAAATGATGTTCCTTGACATAATTTGAAAGGAAGTGGATCCATGATCTAAAATAATCCTAAGAAAGGAATACATTTATTAAAGAAAGGTCTTTTTTGGATTTGTAATAAGGGTATTGATGATTTTTTATGGAATGACTCTTAGGATGTATTCCCTCCTATTCTCTCTCATTTTCCTCATTTACAATCTCTTTGTAACAATTTTCTTGAAGTGGTTTGGAGTAAAGTTGATGATTTTTAGGTAACTTTGTGCTTGGGGAAAGGACAAGTGGCTAGATGTAAAGAATCAAATTAGTGGCATTAAGGAGGATCAGTGCATGATAGGAACACTCTTGCTAGGATATTAGCTGGTAAAATGTGTAATTCACTCAAAGGAGAAACATCCTTTCTTGGGGCTCCAACCCAAAGGGAAAGTTCTCAGTGGCCTCAAGATAGCAAGAGTTAGAGAGGGTGACTTTTGACAGGGTGAATAATCCCTACTGGAAGTAGGTTTGGAACAAGTGGGCCTTGCCCAAGTGTGAGATTTTATTATGGATTGTTTTGAAAAAAAAATTTCTTACATGGGAGAATATTTAGACATGGGGCTTTTAGGGGCCTTTTATATGTGTTTTGTGTAATAAAAATGAGGAGAATAAATCACATATTTTTATCTAGTGTCCTTTCACCATAGAAATATGATATTGGTGGTGGGGTGTGTTGAAGGATGTTTGTGTTAATTCCAACTCTTTGGTTTATTTATAGAATAGCCTTGGCCATCCCCTTGCTAAAATTAATTTTCTCTATCTGGTGTGGGGTATTGGAATAGGTTTCATTATATGGAAAGTATGGATAGAAAGAAACCACAAGGTTTTTCAGGATAAGAGGAAGTTGGTTCAGCAAGTGTGGTTGCAAGTTATTAACATGATACTGTTAGAATGTGAAGTTGATGCTATCGTATGGTGTTGTCATTAATGGTTATCATTGATGTCAACATATATATTTTCTTAGCTTCTTGTGTATTTATTTGTATGTTTGTGGCATAGTGTTGGTATGTACCGACAATCAGATGTATTAATTGGAGTGTCCTGTGCATTCACCAACAGCTTTGTGGTTATGAAATCTACATTTTTGGTAGATTGCTGGCTAGGTCCTATTTGGATATTTTTTGGTCCTAGCATCAGAGTTGTAATGTGTTATCTATATGTTGGATTCAAATACCTTAGAGAGGGTGTTGAATTCTTATTCAAAGCGCGATGTGTTGGTTTGGTTGAGGTGGTCCTTAATTCATTTCCTTCCACCATGGAAACATTTTGATGCGGCCTATTTCAAATTATGGTGCCCAACATATTTTGGATCTCATGATGTTGTGTGTATATATATAGCAACACTTGGTAGTAGATGTGTGTAAGTACATATGACCATGTATGTATATATATATATATATATATATATATATATATATGTGTGTGTGTGTGTGTGTGTGTGTGTGTGTGTGTGTGTTTAGGATATATGTAAGGTGCATACGAATTCATGGCAAAGGAGATCTGTGTTCATATAGAGCAGTCTATAGATCTTAGATGTGGATTCTATCATCTTTTCATATCTCTTGGGAAGTGATCCCTTGTATTGTAAATGAGCCCTTGTATCACCAGTGATCCTATGTATTGATAGTAAGCCCTTCTGTATGGACAATGAGCCCTTCTATCGACCATGAACCCTTCTATTTCTTGTAGTGATCCTTTGTATCAAATCACCTTTCTGGTGTCACCTTAACTAGTGTTTATTATATCTTGATATTTTTCTCTATGGTTTTTTCCATCTTGGGTTTCCACGTTAAAGATAGTGTTCTCTATTTTGGTGTTTCTATGCTTTTCATGTTTACATCTTTTGTGAATACTTAATGTGCTTTACTGACAAATCTTAAGGTGTTATTAGTATTGTTTAAGTGTTTTCCAAGAGAGAAATTTTTATAAGCTATGTAGGAATAATTGATTCACCCCCCTCTTAGTTGTTCAACCTATTCAACAATTGGTATTAGATCTTGGTTCCTCAGTATAGAGCTTAACCACTTGTGGTAGATCCAATGGCACACAAATTGATTGTTCCTATGTTTGATGGATCAGACTAAAATTCATAGAAAGATCAAATGAAAGGATACATGGTATCAGCTGGTTACAAGACATGGAAGCATGTTGAATCAAAGTATGTTCCTCCTCAGAATGGACCATCTACTCCAAAAAAAATTGAGGTATATGTGGAGAATGAAAAGGCGAGGTATGCTATTACTAGTTCTTTATCTAAGAAAGAACTGGCTAAAATGATTTCATTGAAAACAACTTATGAGGTTTGGGAAAAGTTGAAATAAGTCTATGAAGGAAATGATAGAGTCAATTTATCTCAGAAATTGACAGCTAAAATACATTATGAGAACCTGAGAATGGAAGATGGTGAAGATATCAAGAGTTACTTTCAAAGGGTTCAGAAAGCACTTAATGAAGTCAAGAATCAAGGAGGTACTATTTTAGATTAGGAATTTATGGAGAAGATTCTGATGGCATTACTGAATAGTTACAGTGATAATATTTAGCAATTGAAGAAGTTTATGATCCAAAAATTTTTACCAAAGAGCAGTTCTTTAGTACCCTGACCGCATTTGAACTATTTTTTTTTTGGAAGAGATAAGAAAAAATCAGAAATTTCATTCAAAGAAACAAAACTAGATGATGATCCTCATGATGATGAAGATGAATTTGAAGCTAAGTTTTCAAGGATATTGAAGAAAGGTATCGACAAGTACAAAGGTATGTTACCCCTAAAATGCTTTACATGTGGTAAAATTGGTCATTTGGCTACTAGATGTCCTGAGAAAGGTCCTACACAAAGATTCAAGAAACCATATAAAAGAGATTACTACATAAATGAAAATGCTAGTATCTTAGATGATGAATTAGATAATGAGGATTTCTTATTTTATGTTAAAGAGGATAAGAAATTTGAAATTGATATCACTAATATTTGTAAAAGAGATGATGATGATGTTGAAACTGCTTTATATGCTAGAAGAAAAAAAATGAAGGGCTAATTGGTATTTGTTGTTCTAATCATACGACTAGAGATACAAGTAAATTTATTTCAATGAGAAAATATGGTGGTGGTTCATTAAGATTTGGTGATGATAAATAAGCTTACATAGTAGGAAAATGTTTTATTACTTTTGATGGAAAGAATAACACTAACAATGTCTACTATGTGAAGGGTTTGTATCACAATTCATTGAGTGTTGGGAAGATGTGTGAGAATGGATATGATGTTATTTTCAAGAATGAAGGTTGTGAAATCAAAAAGAGAAATGGAGATCTAATTGTGGTTGGAAAAAAGATCTAGAAGAAACATGTACTAGCTTGAAGGAGCATCTAAAGGGTGTTGTTTTTTTGTTTTTTTAATCTCAGACTGATGAAAATTGGCTATGGCATCGGAGGATGTGTCACATTAACTTTGACAATCTGGAAAGAATAAGTTCATCTCATGTAGTAAGATATTTACCTAGGCTATGAAAACCATAAAACATCATTTGTAAGGGTCGTCAAGAGGAGAAGAAGAGAAGAGAATCATTAAAGGAAAAAGACTATTCATCTACCAGTGTGTTGGAGCTTGTGCATACTAATCTCTGTGTCCAACCGTAACAAGGAGTTTCCAAGGGGAAAGGTACTTCATACTGTTCATTGATGATTATTCTAGAATGACATGGGTTTCATTTATTAGAGATAAATCTGAAGCATTTGAAAATTTCAAGATATTCAAAGGAAGAGTTGAGATTGAATCTGAAAGAAATATTAAGCGTTTGAGATCTAACAAAGGTGGTGAGTTTACATCTGATGGATTTGAAATATATTGTGAGATGCGTGAAATTAAGAGACAATTTTCAGCAGAAAGAAAACTGCAGCAGAATGGTGTTGTAGAAAGGATTCAAACCAAATAATTCAGGAAGTAGGGCTATCAAAGATTTACTAGAGAGAAGTAGTTCATACTACTATGTACACACTTAACAAGGTTCTGTATCGGAGAAGGTATGGAAGGACTTCATATGAATTATGGCATGGCAGAATACTGACAACTACATACTTCAAGATCTTTCTTGACAGAGAGGAAAAGGTGGTTATAGCTATATAGGGGCTTTCCTTAGTCAAACCTTGATTTTTTAGTTTCCACCTCCATGAATAGCCAAATTGGATCTGGAATAAAAATGTGGTTCCTAAAACTCAAGTGTGTATATAAGATTGTGACAAACAAAAATATGCACAAACATAAACAAGAGTCCTACTCAAGTTTATTAGAGTGAACCCTAGCCGAGAAATCAAACGGTGGTGTACAAATAAACTCAAGAATGTATGAAAATGTAAATAATAGCCATATGGATGATAAATATTTAAATCTTGATCTTAAACTCAAAAATATGAGTTAACACGAAATCATACCAAACCTTTGAGGAGAGATACAAGCTAATCATCAATTAGTAAATCATAAATCCCATAACATTTATGGAAGCTTCAATCATCTTTCCAATAATGGTGAATGCATGATTGATGAAGAATTGATGTTATTGATTATCCTTCATATTTGTAGACCCGTGTGATCAACTCGGTAGAGATTTTCTATCATAAGGGTTGAATATGATTGTACATCTGAATGAGGGAAGCTACTAGTTTTTATATGAGTGACAAGGTTGATTTTGATAAAATGCCAACATAAAATAATGATTAACAAAAACCAAGACACTATTTTTTTAAAAACAAGGTTGATACTTAAAATATGTAAAATTTTGAGAAATTTTAGTAGGGCACTAGAGCAGGGTGCCATTGTCCCACAAAATTAGGCTCCTTTAAGCGATGTGTAAGAGTGAAGGCTCTCATATTAGATTTGGTCTTAATTTTTGGTTTTAACAATAATCGAATGTAGAATAAGATAATTAAGTTTTGAAATGGGATAGGGCACATCTTCTTGAGTTGGGAATTTTAGTTCAAGGCTAGAAGTGGTCCTAGAATTGTCCAGGGAAGTGGAAACTAAAGCAAGTACTATGGAGAGTGTGAAATTGAGCTCACAATTAAGGAGTACAAATTTTAATAGTACGCTCCCTTTCTTAGAGGGCACATTTATCAGGGAATGTGAACCCCTTTTTTATAAGGTTATCATAGAGGGTACATCTATTGATGAATGAGAAACCCCTTTTTGAGAGAGCACACATATAGAAGGTTGGGCCAAAAGACAACATAACCAATTTAGTTCTCCAAAGACTAGCCACATTCTATATACTATTTAGATATCTCTTAAAGATTAGTTTATCCTTGCTAAGAGTTTGTTGAATATAGAAAAGGAACTTAAGCATGGTTGCAAGCTTGGTAATAGCACCCACCAATTCTCTAGAATGGATAAGGTCATAAGGGAATACTAAAATATGAAGCCTTCCTTTTCCTTAATATAATTTCTACTTTTGTTGTCAACTATAGATTTATTCTATAGTAAATATTCAAACTTACCTAATTTTAATTGATTCTTACTTAAACTATACGATTGTTTAGTCAATAATATTATAATTTAAGTATAATCATTATTATTCTAATTTACATCTACTTAACTTTAATCTTTTATATTGATTATATATTGATTATTATTTTATAATTACTTATAAACATATTGATTGATTATATATTTATTATTATTTTATAATTATTTATAAACATATTGAATACCCATTGATAATCTTTAAAAAATTAATTATATTTATTTCTATCATTTGCTATGTCAAATTTAAAATATAAATATAATATTGATTAATTAAATTCAAATGTAACTTCTACTTTTTAATTTGCTTCATTTTGGGCTTTTTCTTTATATCAAGAAAAGTAAAGAGGAAAAAGATTATGAGAGGCAGAGATGAGGTAGTGGGATGTGTTATTCCTGAAAACACACAATCCTTTGAGTAGTTTAGGAACCCAGCTTGTTTTTAAATATCACCCTTCATTCATTCCTTTACGTGTTCATTCTCATAACCATGCAATATCCTTTACTGCATGAATATTACTATCCATTTCACGTATTACTAAGCAACTAAAATGACTTAATCCAATATGCTAAATCAGAACTTATCTAACTATAGAATAATTAATATAGTATGTCACATCTGCCTTTACATTTTGAATAGGGTTTCTATCTTGTCAACAGGTAATGTGTTTCCAAATATGAATGTATTCTATCACTTTTGCACTTGGTTGATTTTGGAAAGTTTTGTACTATCCTATCAACCATGTGCAAGGTCGGGAGTAGCTACTCTCTCTTACATCTTTCTTCAACATTTGTCTTAGTATGTGTTAATTTTGTGTTTTTAGGTCTTTTGAAACGTGTGATCTTGTGAATTTCATTAATTATTTTATTCATCCATTCATTGGATACATTTCATGTTGTGTGTCCCAAACCAGCTTTGTGACAAGATCTATAGTATTTTTTTTGCAAACCTTAACTGAGATGAAATTTGATATCATCTTTTTACGAAGATGATAAAAGTGAAAAATTATGTTTATTTCAATTGATTTAGTATAATTATTGAAGGTGATGATATGTTTTTGATTCATTATGATTCAAACTTTTCAAAATATGATCTAAGAAATAAGGTTAAGATTATGTAAAAAACTTTGATAAAATGAATACTTTTCAATCATCAATTCTTAGAAAAAAATGATATTAATATAGACTTGTTTTTTTAATAACAAAATGAACTCATAGATAATAATTCTTTTTCTTAATGAATACTTTTGTTTATTAGATTTTATGACTCATGACATTTATGTGAATTAAAGATAAAACTTGAGGGGTGGCATATATATA
>MU224313.1:278329-290161 GCA_018584345.1 Thuja plicata | reverse complement strand
TCTATTGGTTTTCTAATCAAATCTTAGTTTGGAAAGCATTTCTTTTCTAGATTGCAAGCAATTCCTTTCTAGATTAGAAGCATTCAAGTTCATAGCTTAATCACATTTTCAATTCCATAGCTTAATTTCATTTCATTTCTAGAATAGTTGTACTTCAATTTCATATCTTAAATCATGTTTCAATTCGTAGAATAGCTGCACTTTATCATATCTAGATGCAGATTTATCACATTTGATGGCTCTTCTACACACACCTCCACTTTAAAAATCCTCCGTATTAGAGAAGTTCAGGTTGTTGGCTCTCATTCTGAGGGTAAACTACAGCAATCACTCCTAATTAGGAGGCAACAGGTCATCTCAATCACTTCGTAGAGCAAACAATTCATGTTTGTCTTTGTGAATTCTTTGATTGAATAAGGACTATGTTGTGTTTTATGTTGGATAGAGAGGTCCACATTTGACATAAGACACACATCATATGACTGGAGATAAAAACAAGTTTGTTATTCTGAAAAGATATGATGGTGGTGTTGTTAGATTTTTTGAAAATACTCCTAAGCTTATCATTCAAGTTGGATCTATTTCTCTATATGGAAAATATAATACTAACAATGTACTACTTGTTGATGGACTTAAGCATAATCTGTTGAGTGTTGGACAGCTAGTGGATAGAGGTTATCAATTGAAATTTATTGATGGGAAATTCTCTATCATAAGTAAATCAGGAGACTTGATTGCATTTGATACTAAATCTAGAGGTAATGTATTTGAATTGAATGCATCTGAAGCTTCTTGTTTTATTGCAAAGGTTGATGACAGTTGGCTATAACATAGAAGACTTTGTCATGTTAACTTTGATAATATTGTGAAGGCAAGTATGACTAATTTTGTGAGACATCTACCTAAGATTGTAAAACCATCTAGCACTATGTGTAGAGACTGTGTTATGGGGAAGAAGACTAGAAGTTTTAAAAGAAAATCTTATTCAGGAAAAGGGAATTTGGATCTGGTACATACATATCTATGTAGTCCTATAAGAACAATATATTATTATGGTGAAAGGTACTTTATACTCTTTGTTGATGAATTTTCTAGAATGATGTGGGTTACATATTTAAGAGAGAAATCTGAGGCATTTGACAAATTCAAGACATTCAGAAACAAAATGGATGAGGATGGAAGGGTGGTAAGAAATAAGGTTAGACTAGTTTGTAAAGGCTACTTGTAACAAGAAGGCATAGACTTTGAAGAAACATTTTCTCCTATTGCTAGGTTGGAAGCTGTGAGATTATTTCTTGCTTATGCTACACATAAAGACTTTAAAGTATATCAGATGGATGTGAAATCGACATTTTTGAATGGAGATTTGGAAGAAGAAGTATACATAGAGCAACCTGATGGATTTCCTTTGACAGAAGATGAAGGAATGGTATGTAAGTTGAATAAAGCATTTTATAGACTGAAGCAACCATCAAGAGCATGGTATGCGAAACTAGACAAGAATATAATTTTTCTTGGTTTCAAAAAAGGTAATGTAGACAGTAATTTATATTTAAGAACTGATGAATATGGAATTCTAATCATAGAAGTTTTTGTTGATGATATCATTTTTGGAGGCAATGATAAAATGAGTAACAAGTTCTCTAAAGAAATGGAAAATGAATTTGAGATGTCAATGATTGGTGAAATGAAATTCTTTCTTGGTTTTCTAATTAATTAGAGTAAGAATAGTATTTTTATATTTGATACCAAGTATCTTAAGGAAATGTTGAAGAATTTTGCAATGGAAGATTGTAAACCTGTTGGAACACCTATGGTGACTGGTTACAAACTAACTAGTAATGATGAGACTCAAAGTGTTTTTCAGACAAAGTACAGATCAATGATTGGTGGTCTACAATATCTAACTCACACCAGACCAAATATTTCCAATGCTATTGGAATTGTGGCAAGATATCAAGAAAATCCTAAAGAGACACACCTTGTTGTTGTGAAAAGAATTTTCAGATACTTAAAAGGAACAATAGAATATGGATTATGGTATGAAAAATCAGATGAATTTATTTTGTAGGCTTACACTGATGCTAATTGGGTAGGTAATGTGGATGATAGAAAGAGTACAAGTGGTGGAGGATTTTTCCTTGGAAAAAGGCTGGTTTCCTGGTTAAGTAAGAAGCAAGATTGTATTTCTCAGTACACTGCTAAGTCTAAGTATGTTGCTTCTGCTATAAATTATACACAAGTTGTTTGGATGAAATAAATGTTGAAGGACATTGGAATAATATTTGAAAAGACAACGATTATCCATTGTGATAACACTAGCACACTGAATATGTCAAATAATCATGTAATGCATTCAAAGACTAAACATATTTCTATTAAGTATCATTTCTTGAGGGACAAGGTAGCAGAGAAAGAGATTAGACTAGAGTATATTAGCACAAAGGAACATATAGTAGATATATTTACAAAACCTTTTCCAAAAGATTCTTTTGAGTATCTTAGAAGAATGTTTGGGGTTAGAGCCCCTCCTTGTGACAATTAAGTGATGCAAGAATGCATCAATCCAGTGGATTTTAGAGCTATATCATTATTTGGACTTGATGTATGGATTTACTCCTCAAGGGGAGTAATTACTGGAATACTTGAGCACATTTGGGTAATTTTTCACTTGGTTGTTGGAGACATGAATATTTGAAAAAGATACACCTTAAAAAATATCAAAGATGACTTATGGCACCCTTTTCCATTGTTGTCAAAGGGGAGAGATTCTATGTGAAAATCCCTACTTCTTTGGGGGAGAGATTTTATGGAGAACTATATTCATAATATTGAGAAGATTGTATCGAGAGAGAGTACTTTTGGGTTGATGGATTTTCCCACATGTTGCAATCAATGCCAAAGGGGGACATTGTTGGATGATAGTAGAATTGGGTACTACTGATGTTGTTGGTATTCAGTTTTTGTCACTGATGTCAACATATGTTTTTGTGGAGTGAACAAACTAGTTATTACTATTGTATGTTGACTGGCAGAAGTGTATGGATAGTGTACAAATTTTTTGGAATGATCAAAGATAAGGATATGAAGAAGGATGT
Organism: Thuja plicata; assembly: GCA_018584345.1. Taxonomy (NCBI): domain Eukaryota; kingdom Viridiplantae; phylum Streptophyta; class Pinopsida; order Cupressales; family Cupressaceae; genus Thuja; species Thuja plicata. Next base: position 287,063 of record MU224313.1, on the reverse strand, counting down.
GTGATGACCTTATTCCTAAGGTCTCTTGACTTGATGTTGCATATTGGTGATGCTACATATGATTTAGTGAAGACTAGTTTCTGGACTCTGATTGTAATGCTTGATAGAGCAAGTCTTTGTGTTTTGCGTATATCTTATAGGTGATGATGATTCAGTGTGTGTGCTCTTAGGGGATGATAGAGGAAACATTGAGGAATGTTTTTTTATGATCGATAGTCCTATGATTGTTGTTGACATCAGTTGTGGCATGTATTATGGAGGAGATCAATTTGGGGGGCGACAATAGACATGTAGTGTGTATTATCGATTGAGATCATGGATTTCAGATCTTGGACTATATGTGATGGATTGTAATTGATGTTTACTTGTTATAGGTATCATGTGTATCTTAGCAAGGGGTTAAATAATTATTTTATATTGGGAAAACCTAATTGGCCAACCTAATTAATTATTTGCGTATTGGGAAAGCTTAATTGGCCAACCTAATCAATTATTGTAATAGGGTATATATGAGAGATCTTTTCTCTTTGAAATGATGTGAAGTGATGTGAGAGATGGATGATTGAGAAGACAGAGATGTGAAAAATATTGATTGGTTGCTAGATGTAGAGCAGTGTTTGTGATTGTAATACTTCATTGGAATTGACCAAGCAAAGACAGTTGCTATTAGATAGTTCACTAGATTTTATATTCCTTATATACACTTGTTCGAATTGTATATCCTTGAGGGTGACTTTAACCTTATTTGGGCAGTGTGCCCATTGTTTCTCTTGACTCCTAACATGGTCTATCCTTTAACAGGGACTGTATACTATAATGTTGTAATAAGCTCCTAACAGGGCTAAATATTTTAATAGGGATACCATACTCGTTATATTATTTGTGGGTGCTAATTCTCATTGGGGTTTTACCTTTAACAAGGTTCCCTCGATAACAAAGGATTGTTTTATTGCGTTGGCATTTACTGTTTTATCATTTGAGTTGAAGTTTTCATTTATAAAGTTTAATGTTTAATAATCTGTCTCACAACTGATTCACCCCCCTCTCTTAGTTGTGTTGGTGGACTTTTATTCCTAACAGAAGCATATCCTCAAGAGCCTAAATCACTCGCTCTATCTGTCCATCTATGTCTGGGTGATAAGAAGAACTAAAATTGAGTTATGCACCCAAGGCATTTTGATGAGATGTTCATAGTGCTAAAGTGAACACTGGATCCCTATCTGAGATAATCCTATGAGGAATCCCATGCAATAGAAAAATATCTTCCAATAACACATGCACTATCGAGGCAGCAGTATACAATGCTCTCATGGGTAAAAAGTGAGCTACCTTGGACAAATTATCCATTGTCACCATAATAGCATCATGGCGACATGATAATATAGGCAACCCTATAATAAAATTGATGGATATTGTATCTGATTTCCACTCAGGAATGAAATGTGGTTGTAAAAGACCCATAGGATTCTAGTGCTCTGCCTTCACTCTTTGACACTTAAGGCATTGAGCAACAGAATCAAAAACACCATGTCTCATCCCTGCCCAAAAGTATAACTTTATGAGGCTAGCTTGCATCTTCTTAACTCTAGGATGTGGAGAATATGGTGCACAATGTGTTTCTAGTAAAATCAAAGAATAAAGATCCCTCGACACCAGCACATAAATGTGCTCATGGTGCCTCAAAATTCTATCTGACTCTAATGAGTATCCTGAAAAACACCCTACAAGGGTACGTCCAGACTCAATCTCCACTCTCACCTTATGATACCACAAATCACTAGGGAAAACCTCAAGGATCGTTCCAAAAAAATCCACACCCAAAGAAAAAATTGAGACCTCATGCCTTCTTCTACTTAAGGCATCTGCGACCACATTCTCCCTCCCCTTGATGTAATGAACATCAATATTGTACTCACACAAGAACTCAATCCAATGATGTTGTCGTGCATTCAGGTTTGGATGGGAAAACATATACTGCAGGGTATGATGATCACTATGCAACCCAAACATGTGACCCAAAAGAAAATATCTCCTACGCACTAGTGCATGCACAACCTTTGCTAACTCCAAATCATGAGTGGGATAGTTTAGCTAATGGTACTTGATCTTTCAGGAGTCGTAAGAAATCACTCATCTCTTTTGCATGATAATTTTCCCCACAACCTTCAAAGACGCATCAGTGCACAACATAAACTCACCTACAAGATTGACAACTTCCAGATAGGTACACTAGTCAATCGGTCTTTAAGAGCCTCAAAAGATGACTCACATTTCTTGGTCCAAAAGTAATTCTTCCTTTTCCTCTAAATTGAAGTGATAGGATGAGCCAACCGGGAAAAATTACTCACAAATCGATGGTAATGTCCTGCTAGAACCATGAAACTATGAACCTTAGGAACACTCGTGGGTAATAGCCAATCCATGATAGCTCAAATCTTAGAAGGATCCACTGTAATACCATCATCTGATATGATGTGCCCCAAATACTTCACCTTAGTCTAGAAGAAATCACATTTGGCTAGGTTGCCAAGAAACTGATGGTCATAAAGGCATTGCAATACCTGGCGCAAGTGGATCTCATGCTCCTCAATGGTCTTCAAATAAATTAGTATGTCATCAATAAAAATAAGGACAAATCAATCAAAGTAAGTACATAATACCCTGTTCATCAAACTCATGAAAATTGATGACGCATTGGTCAACCCAAAAGGTAAAACTATAAACTCGTAATGACCATAGCGTGTACTGAAAGATGTCTAATTAATATTATCCTCTTGGATCCAAAACTAATGATACCCCAAATTCATATCTATCTTTGAGAACACTCTCATTCCCTTCGTCTAATCAAACAAATCATCAATCCTCAACAAGGGATATTGGTTCTTCACTGTCACCTTATTCAACTGCTGGTAGTCAATATACAAGCGCAAGGATCCATCCTTCTTCTTCATGAATATGACTGGTGCACCCCATGTGAATATACTAGTACAAATATGGCCCTTGGGTAATAGCTCCTCTAGCTGCAAACGAAGCTCACTCAACTATTGAGTAGTCATGCGGTAAGGTGCCCTAGAGTAGTCATGCGGTAAGGTTCCCTAGAAATATGCTCAGCTCCAGGAATGAGATCGATGTGGAAATTGATGTCACACTAGGGTGGCATACTTGGAATCTCATCTAGAAACACATCAGAAAAATCACAAAGGAGTTAATGATAATTAAGTGACACTTCTTGACTCTCATCTCCATCAAGGTCACTAACATACACAAAAAAAAATTGACATCCCTATCACATACTCTACTTCAGCTGCTTAGCTAAGATCATACAGAGTGAAATAGGTCTCTGGACCCCTACAAGCTCAACATGCCCACCTATATCTTTGACACATTGCACTGACTTATGCCGATAATCAATACTCACTTGGTGGGAAGCTAACCAATCCATACCCACCACAATGCAGTAAGAGCGTAAGGGTAGGAAACGAAGGTTTATAGTGGTGGTGAAGGTGCCCAAATCCAACACACAACCATGAATAAGGGAATCCATGCTCACTTTGGATCACGTGGCTAACTCAACCTGGCACCTATCAACTTGTTGTGCTGCCACTATCCCACATCACTGAACAAAAGAGGGTCAAATAAAAGAATCTAAAGCACCAGAATCAAATAAAATAGTGGTATAAATACCGCGTAACACACCTATAGCCTCGAAAATAGTTCCCTATTGCTCATCTTAATGGTTATCAACTACCACAAATACTTTGTGGGACCTACATGCATCCCCAACTGTAGGCTCTAGCATGGATGTACCCTTGCTTTGTCATGTCGATAACTTCTGAGGATACATCGCTATCCTATGTCCCTGCTGACCACAAAAAAGCATGATCCTCCAACATAACCACATTCACTCTAGGGTACATTGGACTACTAAAAAATCCCCTTACTAGGGCTCAAATGAACACTTTGAGCTTCCCGACTGTACTTTGTCTATTTTCTCTACTGCCAAACATGCTCTTTCCCTCCTTTGGTACCCGAACCATGGCCACTCTGGTGATTCTCAAAATAGTGTGATCTACTAAAATGAGGATGACCTCCCCTCAAAGGTGTCATCTAAGTATGGGCTTGCCCAGAAGACTACGTCTGAGTAGATGATATAGCTAGCCCTATAGGTTGTCTATTATGGCTCTATAAACCTTCCCTATAGGCCATCTACTATGACTTTGTGAACCTGCGCTGCTACTGAGTGCTTTCTCCACATTTATCTCAGAAATCCTCACCTTCTTAGTGGCAAGTGCCAATTTCCTAGGCTGAAACAAATGTACATATCCAATAATGGATCCATTAAGGCCCTGAACAAAGTGATGAGTCAAGAGGACCCCATCCTGGTTATAGCTAGAATATTGCCTCAGCTTGAAGAACCTCTTCTCATAGTGACCCAACTACATTGTACCCTGTCTGATCTCATGAAACTCATCTGCACAAGCCTCTCTATACTAACCAAAGAGAAACCTCTCTCTAAATCGCTCCTCAAATATCTTCCAGATGATATCTTCAAGAGTGATTTGAGGCTTCTTCTCCTCTATATTCCACCAAGTGGAAGCATGATCTCTCAGGTGCATGACCGCAAAATGGGCTCTAAGGTTGCTCGCATAGGGATACATAGCAAAGAAATGTCCAAGGTCTAAAAACCATGTCTCAGCCTTACTATCACCTCCCTTAGCATCAGAGAATGGTGGTCGAGACCGCATGAGGTCTCTCATCATATCCAAACGGATGGTTTCCTTATCATCTGCAACCCTCCCTCTCCTATGTGCTCATTTGTAATTGGGTGGCATATGAGAATGCTTGTGCTCTCTTCTCCCTTCTCCCTATTTAGACATATGGGAATCTCCCCCATGTGAGCCTTCATGTTGTGATTCCTCATGCTATGACCCATCAAGCCTGGGTCTGAACTAAGATATGAGCTCTTGGATCAAAGGTACCAATGCCTCCATGCCACCCTGGTTCTCTCCTTGCCTTTCCTCCCCCTATTTTCCTCCTCATGATATTTCTCATCCTGACATTCCTGATGGTGGTCTTCCTCAGGGTCATTTTGACTAACATTTTGTTAGTCACGACCCTATCCACGTCTACATGTAGGAGGCATCCTTCATAGACCAACAAGGCATAGGTTAGAACCAAATGATAATATAATGATTCATAACACAACATAGATCATATGTAAACAAGTACCAATATATATATATATATATATATGATCTGGAAACATATCCAAGGAAAAATGGGAATATCACGCTCTGCAACTTTTTTCCATGAATGTTGATGACGTCTACTTTCGTTCTTGATTTGTGTGAATTTTTGTGTCATGTCGTGCACCAAGTGTCTCTTTGTTTTCTTAGTGTGTTTTTCTCTCTCTTACGTGCATCTTTATTTTATTGTGAAGGGCAAGTTGTTTTGAGTTTTATTGTGCCCTTGTGGGTTTGTGGTTATTCTGCTCCCAGCCTGGTTCGCTTGTGTTGTGGGAGAGCCAAAACATGATGGTGGGGAGGGTGATATTATTATGGGTGACATTCCCTAATGTGCCTCTAAAGAGGGTATTAAGAAATTGGTGCACATTAATTCCAATAGTGCAGGAGGGAAATTGTCGTATAAACAAGTTGTGGTGGATAGTGCGCCTAGTTTCTTACCCGCCATGGAGTTTAATGGAGTTGTTCACAGGGTTCCCATTGAGATAGAACAAGGAGGAGGAGAAGGAGGATGGCCCACAGCCGATGGAGGTGGACTCGCCGAGGGAAGAGATATTGGCCCTGGTGGTGGCGGAGGAGAGGCTGGTAAGTTTCCCTCTCTTGGTCCGAAGGTTCTCTCTCTGTCCCCTAATGAGGACATGGTTTCTGCCATTAAAAATGAACAATCTAGGCTTAAAAGTATTGCTATCTTTTTTGTGTTCCTTGACAAAGATTCTATGCCTGCTCAGAAATTGTTTGATGATTGGCTTGCTTCAGTTTGGGGAAAAAAACTTGGTATTTAAGTTACTTACTATAGAATGATTCAAAAAGGAATGTTTGTAGTCTTTTTGAAAAGTCACAATATGCAGGAAAGAGTTTTGGAGAAACGGTTTTGGAATGTTGGAAAGTCTATGTTTCAAGTCTATCCATGGTCCCTAAAAGGAAATTTTGATACGGTAGTGGCTCGGGAACCCCCTAACTGGGTGGAAATCAAAAACCTCAATGTGGAATTTTGGCCCTTTATCCCTCAGATTCTTAAGCTGTTAGGTTCGGTTCTTCAGATTGAGCAGTCTAGAGTTACTTTGCCCCATCTAAATGCTAGAGTTCTTGTGGCCCTTCACCCCGAGATAGACTTTTCAGAGATCATTTCATTATAATTTGATGGGGAGTATATTTTCTGGGATATCTCATTGTTAGGGAACCTTAGTGCATCTTTCCATTGCAGGTGCAATGGCCACACAAAGAGAGAATGCCCGACTCTCAAGCATATACAGAAGGAAAGATTCAATGTGGTTAATAATAAAGGTCAAAGCGGTAACATGGTGGGTGGCATGTCAAACCCTTTGGAGGGAGCTAGTAATAATGTGGTAGTGTCTAAGAAAAGTAAGGAAGTGGTTGTCATTTCTTCCTTAGATTTTGATAAGAATCCTTGTTCTCAGTTTGGTGTGTCAAATTCTGTGGATATCCCCATTTCTAATAGTTTTGTGTCGTTATCGAATCCTCTCTTTGAAAAGGAATTTGAAGTGGTCCCTACTAAGAATGGTGTTTTTGATTCTATCCCCACTCCCCTAATTGTCCATCAGCTTATAGGTCCTTCTTTAGAGCTCCCTTCCGGTAGGAATAAGTCGCCTACCTTGAACGCTCAACAGTTATCCATCTTGACTATTAATGAACGAGCCACTAATTTGCACCAAGATAATATCAAATTTCTCCCCCCCCCACCTCTAGTATCAATTGACTCACCAAATTCCCTTGCTTTGGTTGCCTCTAATCTGGAAGGTCAATTTACAAAAGTTGTTAGGAAAAAGAGAAAGACTACGGAAAGGAACTCTTTATCCAGTGGGGGTAGAGGGAGTAAGAATTTTCCAAATTGTTTCAATAAGTTGTGTAAGAACACCAAACCCCCCCCCAAGTTAGCATGATGCTAAAAATTCACAGTTGAAATGTCTGGGGGTTAGAAATTCAAGATAGGAAGTACTTAGTTAGAAGGTGGTGTAATAATTTGAAGTCAAAAGATTTTATTTGTTTACAACAAATTAAGGTGGTAGGTTTTCAAGCGCATTCCATTTTGAAGTTCCTTTGTGACAAAGCTATTGGATTTTACTTGAACCATGAGAGAGGAAAATGAGGAGTTGCAATCCTAATTAATCCAAAATGGGAGAGTCTTATTGTGAATCATGGGTGCTCAACTTGTAAATGTGCAATATGGGTGACATTGAAATAGGGGGAGAATGTGTTTGGTATTTGTAATGTGTATGCCTCGAATTGTTACAGAGTAAGAGAAGAATTATGGAAGCGGTGTTGTGTTCATCTTCCTAAAGTCCCTTGGGTATTTTTTGGTGATTTCAACATGGTGGAACATAGAGCAGATAAATCAGGAGGGCGGGCTCAGTCTTGGAAAGGCAATGAGATTTTCTTCTGGCATAAGTTCAAAAGGAAGTTTAATTTGTTGGATCCTATGGAACATATGTACAGTAAGTTTCTTGATATATGGTTCACTTGGTAAAATAATCAAAAAGGTAAACAAAGAGTCTACTATAGGTTGGACAGATTCTATGGAGATGTCTCATTGGTATCCTTCATCCCAGAGAGTAACCATGCCCCTGTTCAAGTTTCCCCTGCCTCACTTTCAGATCATTTGCCTATTCATACCTATTGCAGGATTATAGATTATAGGAGTCTGGATGATTTGCATAGGAAGGATAGCCCCTTTAAACTCAACACCTCACTCCTTGAAGATCCTGATAACTTAGAGGCTATTCTTATGGTCTCAAAAATTACTAGTACTGGTAACCCTCTCTTAGGTCCTATCAAACTCTGGGATCTGAGAGTAGATACTTGGAAAAACCTTTTTCAAGTAATTGGAGAAAAATTGGCAATGGATAGGAATAAAGAAGAATCATTCTGGCAGAACAAGCTAAATATTATTGAAAAAGAATTGCAGGACAGAGGGACTAATGAGGTATTGGAAACCCAGCTGGCTAATACCAGACATAAATTGAGTATCATTCAGAGGTATAAGGTGTAGGAGGGGAAGAAAATTAGAGCCAAGATGAACTAGATTAATGAGGGGGATAAGGGAAATAAGTACTTTTTTAATATTATAAGGGCTAAACATAAAAGAGAATTGATTAATGAAATTCAGTTGGAAGGTAGATATACTAGTGAACCAGAGGAGATTCAGAATGCTTTTTACAGGTTCTATAGTGATCTATTTTCCTCAGAGGTGTCGGTTGAAAGCCAAGCAACAATAAATGAGTGCCTAAATCTCATCCCTCAAAAACTCTCAATAACAGAGCAGAACAATCTCAGTAAGGTTCTCTCTATGGAAGAAATCTCTCCAGCCATTGATTCTTTCTCAAATGGGAAATCCCTAGGGATGGATGGTCTCCTAGCTGAATTTTACGAGAAAAACAAAAGTTGGATATGTACTGAACTCCTATATGTGTATGAAGAAGCTTTCTTAAAGGGGTCTCTAGGAAGGAATATCAATAAAGGAGTTGTTAAACTCC
>MU224313.1:241751-265557 GCA_018584345.1 Thuja plicata | reverse complement strand
CCATGTATGGGGGAAGGGGTTAGTTGGATTCCATGGAAGTGTAGAGTCTCTTCTCATGGAGAGAAGAGGGAAAATATGCAAGGTGTATGGGCCCTTGCATGCCAATGAAGGTTATTGATCTTGATTTAGGGGAGATAAGGAGAAGAATGTATAGAAGAGTATATGTGGATTATAGCATTGGAAAGACATGGTTTGTGTATGTATTTAATTGGAAATATCCTACATGGAAATCCACCTTCACCCCTTGTTATGGTTTCAAGGTGAATCCTATTGTGCTATCCTTGGGTGGGAGTTTTCTTGTTGTGTTTTGTATTGTGGAAATGGTGTGATTGTCAACCGTTGGTTACCGATTCTCCTAGCTCGGGTGTGGCCTCCTTGAGACCTAGGATGGGAGGTGAGCTCTCCATGGTTAGTATCATTTTGTCTTTTTACAGATTTTGGGAAGAACCTTGTGTTAGAGCCATTTGAAATTGGAGCTTGGATGGTGTTCTTGTTTCCTTGATATTAGAGACTAGTCCATTGTAGTGTCTTTTCTTGTATTGTTCCTTCATGTTGAAGGTGAAGTTTGTAATTGAATGGAATAAATTTTTTAGCCTTCAATGTTGTAAATGAAGATGTAATCATTGTGAAAATGAAAGAAAATCATGTTCTCAAAGTTTCGATGAATTGCAAGTTATTTCTTGCTTGTTTCTTTTAAAAAAATTGTAGTCTTGCAAATTTCAAATTTAATATATACTTTCTCCTCCCTTGAAATCTAGATCTCTATCACTATGTTATCAACACTTTATCTTGAATTCCATAATTCAATTTCAAACTTTGGAGGATAACATGGTAACAATAGTTCATTTATCAAATTTGGACACTAATTAACAACTTACCATTACCAAATACCCTATAAATGATTCTCTTTGTGTATTGCATTAATAGAACATACATTGCATACATCTAACTTCAAATAACCAAAAAAATAAATAAAGAAATGAATGTGATGCAATGCAATGTTAGAGGAGAGAAAAAAATAAATAACACTTTCTAGAATTTTGAGAGACAAATGCTCTCTGGAAAATGTATGAGAGATAATTTTAATTCCCAAGTTTACCATAGAGAATATTCCCCCTAGGATACCCCTCTAAATTTGGGGTTAGAATGATAAACCCCTTCATAAATTATGATTAAACTAAACTATCTATTAAGTTAGCAACTTGCCACCATTTTAATAAACTAAATGTATAAAAATGAAAAAAAGGAATCAATTAAATATTAAAACACTTACCTTTTTGGTAAGTAGGCCCCACCACCCCTCTTCTCCTACCTTACTAGGCGAAGTGACTAGCCTTGGAAATTAATAAACAAATGAACGGGAATGAACATGGGTGTTGGTGCCATCACTTTGTTCCCTACGCCACCCACCCACTTGGCATTCATTTCCCCTTGTCCATGCATGGGTTGCTTGCTTGGAAAGCAAAGGTAAGGGTAGATAGTTTGGTGGGCCCCAACTTAAAACTTGCTGCAATTCCTTCACTTAGGAATTTGACCCCTCCCCTTGACTTTTTATTTATCTCATCACCCACTTGGCACATGAGCCAAGGAGAAGGAAAGGGTGAGGGGATAGGGGTAGGGTAGGGTAGATGAGTAGGATGGTTAGTATGTAGTTAGTAGGATAGTTAGTGGGTATTAATTTAGTTTAAGTTAGTTAAATAGATTTATTTCTTTATTGTTTTATTTTAAATTGTGTAGTTTTTTTTATAGATATACTTTTTATTTAAATGGTGTAGTTTAATTATTAGATTAATAGATTTAGTTTTTATGTAAAATGTATAGATTTGCTAATATGTTAAAGGATTTATACTTTTTATTATTTGCCTAGTTAGAGTAACAGTTTAATAACTCACGTTATTAATTGAAATTGATTATCCTATTAGAGTAATAGATTTATTTGATTATTTAAAATGGTATAGTTTAGATTTATTAATTGAATTTACTTAGATAATTTTCATTACTATTATTTGTTTTCATGCAATTGTTTTTGATTAAGGTAAAAATAGGTTTTGAAAGGTACCCGAAACCTTTTACAAAAGGAGATTAAAGATAATCAATGAAAACCCATTCAAACATGATATGCCTGCTTCGAACAAAAGAGAAGGACACAAAAAAACAACCCACAACCCGAAGAAGTATAAAACTAGACAAAAAAAGCACAGTAACCAGCAAAAAACCAGCAAACCTTCCAGTGCGGCTCCTTGCAAACTGCATTTTTTCATAGGCTTCCTCAGCCTCTTTCTGCATGTTTTCCATCAATTCAATAGACTCCTTTAGCTTTAGCATCTCGTTAGGGATCTCTGGAACTTTTCTTTTGACTCCTCTATGAGTTCTAGAGCTTGGGTCCCCACTCTCAATATCACCCTCCACCGTGAAAGTGGTTCTTTCCAGTAGACTCATTTCCAAGTAGGCGTATAAAGCTTTGAGATTCTAGACAGAAACTTTCAACCCTTCATTACTATGTTTCAGAATGATATTTATCATGTGCCCATTATGACTGATTTGGGCTTTCATCTCATTGAACTTATATTTCATTATTTCATTAACCCTAACAGTAAGGTCATCATCTTTATTTTTGTTGTTTACCTTAATCTTCACCTCCTTCTCCATTTCCACCATTCTGGAGTTGAGAGGCTCCATAGCTTCTTACATGTTCTTGAGGTGTAGTTTCATCATATTCATTTCCTCCCCAATCCACTTCTCCATGTTAGCCCCATAGTCCTCTGTACATTTCAGGATTCTCTCATCAGCCTCAAAACCCACCATTTTGTAGTCAGAGTCACATTTTTGTTTTTTCTTCTTCTTACCTTCTTTCCTCAGGCTTCTATTCTCCTCCATTTTGGTTTCTTTGTTCTCCTCCTCCTCTTTTTATTTTTCATCCTCTCCATCTTTGTGCTCCCTAATTTCATCTTCCTTATTCTGCTTGAGGTTGTCTGCTTCCTTCTCCCTGTTCTCATCTTCCTTATTCAGATTAATGTCTTCCGATACTATGTTATCATCCTATTTATTGGAATCCTCATCTTATTTGGCCTGGTTCTTCTTGGGGTTTCCTGATTCAACCTCATTAATTTCAATCTCTTCCATTTTATCCTCATCCTGGTTTTTCTCCTCCTCATTGCTCTGGGTGTTAGGGTTGTCCTCCGTCTCTTCCTTTATAATCTCCTTTTTCTTGGTCTTTCTATGAACCCTTTTCTTAGTTTTCACTTTCTTGATATCCTGGGTCAGCTTTCTGAAATTCTCTTTGACCCTTTGAGGGATTGGGTCTGAGACATGATTTTTAACATAATCAGAAATAAGAAGAATAAAACCTTCATGTAGAACCGGGTTCCATGCTTTTTTCTTGTGTTGAATAATACTATTATTCAGAGAGCTGAGCAAGTAGTAGGGGAACAAGACAAAATTTTGGTGCCTAAAATGATTAGCAAGGATGAAATGGAAGTTATAGATTTTTGAATACCTACCATCCAGAGTAAAGTATTTGATCATCAGTGTGAGGATGTTAGCCTAGTGGCTTTTAATCTTCTTTATGTCTACATAATCTCCCCTACTTTTGGTCAAAAGGGCTTGCTCTTCTTCATTTTTTGGGAAGATCTTGAAGCCCTGAGTACCCATCCTCTTATCATCTCTATAAAACTTCATTCCTTTAATAGGAGTGCCTATTATTTCAGATATGAGATTCAAGGTAAGTGGGATAGATTTACCCCATAGATTCACACTCCCATTCTTCCATCCATCTATAAATTTCTTCATGATTTCCTTATCCGCACCATGCAGGCATTCCATGAAGTTCGTAACTCCTCCATTTTTGAGTCTTCTCCAAACTTTCTTATTTTTCTTCCATTTCGAGAAATCCATCGGCTCCTCCCTCTTCAAACCCCCCCATTGTTGTTAAAATTTGAACTAATAGGCTACCATTTGACAGAGAGTAGAGCTTAAGCTTTCTCTCGTTTCGCTTACTATTTGTGACCCACAATCCATGTGAGTAGGAAATTTATTTCAAACCCACAAGCCTCGGCTCATAGTAAATTCCATCAATAAACTTATCTATCATTATCATTATTAATAATTTTTTGCAGTAAGCCTTCATTTTGATTCACTTCATCGTACTTGATGAGATGCAAAATCTCAAAACTTAAATCCACCTCCCAATTCCATGATGTCATTGTTTCACAATTAACACCCACATTGGCTAAACTGTCTGCAACCCTATTTCCTTCCCTGTACACATGGGAAACATAACTTTCTTCAAAAAGAAGCAGAGTCGATTTGATTTTGTCTATTATATGAGCTATAGTCCAGGATGCTTTAACTTTGCCTTTGATACATTTAATGATGTTTAATGAGTCTCCCTCCAACCAAAATTTCAAAATTCCTTTTTATTTAGCCTGACTAACAATGATAAGAGCCGCCATTTCTTTGGCTACATGGTTTGTTTGATTTCCAAAAGGAGCAACAACTACTCCCAGACAATTCCCAACACTATCTCTTATGCATCCACCACCTCCAGCTTTTCCCGGATTCCCCTTAGCAATTCCATCAAAGTTTCTGTTTGCCCAACCATAAGGTAGAGTAGACCATCTTGTATTTTCCCTCTTGTCTAAGGTCTTAGTCTCTTGTTTTACAGGATACCCCCAATCGGAGCTTGATATTTCCCATAGGTTCAAAATGTTACTCCTTTGAGGGAAAGACACATTACAGTTTTCCAGCATTCCTCTTATTATATGACTAGCCACAACTGAATGGGAGGATTTTTTCTCTCTGAAGACCCTATTATTCCTCTCCTTCCATATCCTCCATGAGAAGTGAGTGAGGAAGAGCTTCCACATCTCCTTATAGTCTTTACCCTTTCTAGGACACATCCATTGAGTAATCAGCTCATGAGCACTATAAGGTTTGACCCAATCCACATTGAAATACTTAAACACTAATTTCCAGACATGATTAGAGAAGGGACAGTGTATCAACAAATGGTTACAGTTTTCAGCTTCAAAGAGGCAAAGGTAACATCTATTTGGCATAATGAAACCTCTTTTACAGAGATTTTCCACCATAAGGATTTTATCCTGTGTCAAGAGCCAAAAAAACATGTTAATTTTAGGGATAAGGTTGGAATTCCAAACCTGAGCACTAAGAGGCTAGGAGCTACTAGAAAGCAGAAGGGCCAAAGCCGAAGCAACAAAGAATTTTCCGTTAGGTTCCGAGCTCCAAATCAAAGAGTCCAGAGCATTTGTAGGAAACCAAGAGTTGATTTGGGCATTGATTTGAGCTGGTATTCCGTCAAAGGTACCAAGGTCCACCCATTTTTCATTAATCCAGTAATCTGCCACCTTTTCTCCCACAATATCTTGGCAGTGAAGAATCGCCAAGCTCCACTCTTCATTCTCTTTTAGGGATTTATTTTCCAGCCATTTGTCCTGCCAGAAATTTATCTTCCTGCCATTTCCCAGTTTCCATCTTACTCCCTTTTTTATTAGCTCTTTACCTCTACAGATACTATTCCATATAAAGGCTCCATTAAATTCCTGGGAGTTATTAAGCATGTCCTCTAGAGAGTGGATATGGTATTTCCTTTTTAGAATAGAATTCCATTCCTTTTCTTCCTCAAAGATTCTCCAGCACTGTTTAGCCATAAGAGCCTTATTAGTATTATTTATGCTTCTGATCCCCAATCCTCCCCATTTCTTAGGTTTACAAACCACCTTCCAAGCTACAAGACTAAATTTCTTTTTTTCCTGAACCCCTGACCATAAGAATTGCCTTTGGATTTTTTCTATCAGTTTAGCAAACTTATTAGGGATCTTAAAGAGGCTTAGAGCATAAACTGGGAGATTTTGAAGAGTAGACTTAATAAGTTGGACTTTCCCAGCAAGGCTAAGGGTTGCTCCTTTCCAGCCTGCAAGCTTATTGTGAAATCTATCAATGATCTTATTCCAAAAAATATCATCAGGTTTAATGCAAAGAGGGAGGCCCAGGTAAGGAGTCGGGAGAACCCCAATCTTACAACCTAAAATAGAGGATATCTTTCTTTGTCTGTCTTCAAGAGTTTTACAGAAAAAGAGGGAGCTTTTTTCCCAATTTATTAGTTGGCCAAAAGATCTAGTATAAGTATTCAGAGCCATCTTCATATTTCTAGCTTCTTTAACTGAAGCTTCTCCCATAATAATTGTATCATCAACAAATTGCTCATACAAGCATCTCAGCTGGGCAAAAGAGGTTTGAAGCCCAGAGATCATCCCTTTGTTCACAAGGCTTTGGATAAATCTACCCAAACTCTCTGCCATGATAGCAAAAAAAATAGGAGAGATGGGGTCTCCTTGTCTCAGGCCTCTAGAAGGGTGGAAGAAGTGAGATGAGCCCCCATTAACCAAAACAGAGGAGGAGACTATAGTAACCAGCTGCATTATGAGTTTGATCACTCCCTCATCAAAACCAAAAGAACTCAAGACACAGGGGAGGAATTCCCAATCCACTCTATCATGTGCTTTGGAAAAATCTAATTTCATTAGAAAAACTTGTTTTTTGGACGCTGAGAGAGAATGGATATTCTCATGAACAAACATGATCGAGTCTAGAATCTACCTCCCTAGTACAAAGCCATTCTACTATGGAGAAATCAAGTTAGGAAGGATGCTCAACAATCTAGAAGTAAGGACTTTATATATGATTTTATAGAAAGAGTTGCACAGACTTATTGGTCTAAAGCTGTCCATAGTGTCAGCTCCCAATTTTTTCAGAATAAGAGCTATGAAAGTAGCATTGAGCTCTTTGAGGATAGTTTTAGACCCAAAGAATTCATTAACTGCAGAGAAAACATTTTTACTAGTAATTTCCGAGAAGTGCTGGAAGAAGAACATCTGAAAGCCATCAGGCCCTAGGGATTTTTCTCCTTCAAATGATAGAATGGCCTTCCAAATTTTAGCTTCCTTAGGTATAGCTTTGAGAAAGGAGTTACTCTGATTATCCAAAATACTAGGAATACAGTCAAGAAGTTTTCTTTGATCCTCATGACTAAGATTCTGGTCCTTAGTTAGGAGGCTCGCGAAGTACTCCATCATTTCCTTTCTGATTTCCTCTTCCTTGGTGATGATTCCTCTAGGAGCTGATAAAGAATGAATCCTATTTGAAGCTTTGTGTTTGAGAGCAGTAAGGTGAAAGAATCTAGTGTTCTTATCTCTAGCTTTGAGCCATAATGATCTAGATCTCTGTCTCCAGAAAGTTTCCTCTTTGGCAATTATATTGTGGTAATCCACAAGAACCTGCTGCTCTTTAGATCTCAGATTCTCTATTAGACCCTCAGATTGGATTTCCTCTTGAATTTCCTTTAATTCCAATTTAATTTTATCTTTGGTTTTGAAGATGTCCTTGAACATATTCTTGTTCCAAATTTTGGTATTTTTCTTGACATTGGCCTATTTCTTAGCCATGATGAACATTGTTGTACCTTCCACTTCAATGTTCCACCATTCTCTAATCTTCTTCTCCAGATCAGGATGATCAAGCCAAATTTTTTCAAATCTAAAAGGAGCATTTCTTTTACCATCAAAAGGAGAAAAGGTAAAGTAGATAGGGAAGTGATCTGAACCTATTCTTGAGATGGAAGAGAGGGAGTAGGAGAATTGAGTGTACCACTCTGGGTTGATCAGCACTCTATCAAGCTTAACTTGAATGAGGTCAGATCCCACTCTTTGGTTAGACCAAGTGAATTTTATACCTTCCAGATCGACGTCCATCAACCCTTCATTTAAAATAAAGACTATTAGATCCATCCTACTATCCACCTAAGATAAATTACCTCCAAACTTCTCTTCCTTATTCAAAGGAGTATTGAAGTCTCCCATTATCTGGATATTTGAGTTGATATAGGTCTGCTTAACACTCTGGAGTTTCTTCTATAGTTTGAGTCTTCCATTTTTCATATTTGGAGCATAGATATTAATAATGATCCATTCAAACTTGTCTTTAGTACTCTGAACTTTCACAACAAGAAATTTTTTGTCTTCTTTGATCAAATTGCAGACTAAAGAAGCTTGGTTCCAAAAGATAGCCAAGCCCCCAGAAGCCCCATCTGAACTACTACCCAAACAGGCTCCATTTTTCATCAATTTAAAATTTTCAATTTTATCTTTCGACATTTTGGTTTCTTGAATCAAGAGCATATCTAACTTGGAATCTCTAACTAAATTTCTAACTACATCTTGTTTGTGAGGACCGTTTAGTCCTCTAACATTCTAGGAGACAATCTTCATTATAAAATTGGTGAGCATACCTGCTGGATGGTGAGCTGCCTTCCATCTGCAATATTCTATTTTGCTTCTTCTTCCCTTTGTGATTTTTTAGATTTTCTTCCTCTCTCATTCTTCAAAGATCCTATGTCTGCTTTCTGTTGGCTTTTACCTCTTGTCAGAACACTAGGTTTACCTCCTTTCTTTGCCAGCTTAATTGTTGAGTTCCCCATTAGGGTGTACTCAGATTTCTTACCAGATAATTTTCCCTATATGTTTCCTGTTGGAGTAGTAGATCCTTTCTTTCCTGAGTTTTTTTTTCTTTCCATTGTTTTCCAAGAGTTGTTCATTCCCTCCTCTTCACCAGTATTCAAAATACCCAGAGGTGAAGTCAAAGAATCAAGAAGAGGAGCTAAAGTCGGAGTTCTCATTTCTACTTTAATATCCTAAGTGTTTTCTTCCTCTTCTCTCTCCTTTTCCCTACAGCCCTCCATATTGTGAATTTTCCAATCTTCGGTTCTAGGGATGTTTTCCTTCTCTTTAGCTTTAGTTTGTTCTCCTCTTTGGTTCTTTAGTCTCTTCTTGAATGCTTTCTACTTCTGGGATGGGATTTGTCTCCTTCTGATGTGAATCTTTTTGAGCACTCAATGAGAGGTCCATCTCCTTTTCTTCACTTTCCCTTGTCTCCTGATCTTCATTAGAGGGAAGAAGAGACTTGACTTCCTCATTTTTATTTTTTCATTCCATTCTAGCTCCTTTTGGCTGATCTTGCTCCTTCTTTTTCTCCTTTTTTAGTTTCAGAGGGCAGTGTTTCTCTTAATGACCCACTTTTTTGCATGTAAAACACGCAAAGGGCATTGACTCATATTCAACTTCCTAGGTCCATGTTCCCAACTTAGATTTTAGAGTCAAAACTTGAGGAAGTTCTACGTTCTATTGAATATTCACACAAATCCTAGCATAGACCTGTCTTGATCTTGAGTCTGTCATAGGGTCTATAGACAAGAGTTCACCAAAAACATTAGAAAACTCCATAAATATTTCCTCGTGCCAATATTCTAGGGGCAACCATGGAAGGCGGATCCAAACTGGTGGTGCCTTGAAAAAGCTATTATTATAATCTAGGCTTGTCGTCCATTTTTGAAGGGACAGAGAATGCTTCCCCATCATCCAGGGTCCTCCACATAGAACATTAAATAGATCTTCTCCATTCAAGAAATTGAATGAAAAGAAACCTTTGGGCATAGCCACTATGTCCACTTGACCTTTCAGTTTCCATTTCTTTTCCACAAAAGACCTAACAATCTCTATATTTGGTCTAGGACCCAGAAATTTTCCTACCAGGGAGGACACCATTAGTGAGACCGTATGGTACATTAACTCATCAGGGATATCTATCCCAAAGACACCTTTGTTAGGGTCATTTAGGGTATTAACTTTTGGGAAAAGGGATTTCCCTGGTGGTTTGATTCCAAAAAGACCCACCCATTTCCTAGGAATCAAGGGCTGTCGATGTGCCTTACCTTCCACTAACTCAGAATCGTGCTTCGAGTCTATTGTCTTATTTTCCTCTGATTCCAGATCTGATTTGACATTCTTTGTGGAGCCCAAACCTGGCCCACCCTCATTCTTCTCTATGTACAATAGTCCTTGATCTGTAATCTCTGCTTCCCCCGACAAGATTCTCCTTGCTGGCACAGGACCTTCCACAGAACCTCCATCTCCCAGCTTTCCTCCATCTTCCAAATTCAAAAAACTCATTCCTGCTCTTTTCTCCTCTCCTTCACCCGCTCTCTCCCGCTCGCTCCCCCAATTTTTAAAAAGGGTAAAATCTAAATAAAGGGGTATTAATGGGCTAGGTTAATATGTTAAGTGTTCTTTTCGAATCATGGAATATTTGTCTTTGTAATTTATTAATTGTTTATTATTAAAAATATGTGAATAAATGAAGTTTAGGATTTAATTATTATTGATATTAGTTAATTTGAAAATTTGGATAGTTCCTCAAGCAAGTTAAACACATCCTTTCGCAATGAAATTGCATAAAATTATAGTAATTATTAGAACCTTATTAAATCAAGAATGTTTAAGGATTGTAATGACATTGAATAGGATTAATAAATTGGATTTCTAGGTCAACCTCTAATGGAGTTAGTATACCCCTGTGTCCCTATAGTACTAAACCATAGATTCTCTTACCATCATTCGAGTTGGAATACCGACTCTGCAACCACCTTTGTTGATAACCCCGGCTCAATCTATGACTAGACCTTTCAGCTTGAAAAGAAACTTCACCATGTTGTCACCTTTCCTCAATGCTCTCAGTATTATTGTGTCATCATAGTTTTTGTTTTTATGTTTAAAAAAAAAATTGTCGATGTGTTTTACCCTAGTTTTGGGCATGAAATTTTGGTATCAGAGCCATGTTTTGACACTAGGAACCTAAACCATTACATTTAAACTCATTTCAAACTTAAATTATTATATAGGATGCCTACCATCACATGACCTAGATGATGGGGTAGAGGTCATAGAGCTCCCCATATTGAAGCAGAATAGGGGGATGTACCACCTCCACCACCTCC
The DNA here is from genome assembly GCA_018584345.1 of Thuja plicata. NCBI lineage: Eukaryota > Viridiplantae > Streptophyta > Pinopsida > Cupressales > Cupressaceae > Thuja > Thuja plicata. The sequence goes on along the minus strand of MU224313.1, from coordinate 254,711 downwards.
ACCACCTCAGAACCCTAACCAGGATATTCTAGATGTCCTCCAGAATCTGATTGGAGTAATTTAGCATAGGCTACCACCCATAACCCAGAAACAGATTCCAAAATGGGAAGCACAGATTCTAGGAGATGATAGAGTAGTTAGTAGAGAAAAGAGTAGGAGCCCCCCACCCATGTCTGTTGAGATTCATGGTGATCATGAGGGTGAGTCAGTTCATCGGATTTTATTACCATGCAAGCATGAGATACGTTCCAGAGAGGGACCCCCTAGAGATGTTGGAAATGAGATCTAAGAGTTATTGTTACTCCAGACACCCTTGTTTTTGGGATCCATTAATGGGTCAGTAGGAGAGGCCTAGTTACAGAGCTTGTGGTGATGCTTTGGATTGCGCCCTTATGGGAGTAATCTAAAGGTGCGACTTGTAGTCCATTTCCTTTGGGAGAAGGCCTCCACTTGGTGGGAGAAGGAGGAGTCCATAGGTGGGGTGAGTATTGACACACTAAATTGGGAGACTTTTGTGGATCACTTCCGAAAGAGATACTTCTCCGAGCATTTCAGATAGAGACAGATAAAGGAGTTCAATGATCTCCAACAGAGAGGTCTCACAGTGACCCAGTATGAGAGTCTGTTTCTTGAGCTCCTTCCATATGTTGATTACATGAAGGATGAGAAACTGTGTATCTATCATTTCATTAAGGGACTCAATATGTCTCTTCAGGGTACAGTACGACTAGCCTTTCCTACCACATTTAGAGAGATAGTTGAGATGACACTTGTAGCCAAGGATATCCGTACTAGACAAGAGTCATGGGATTGGTCTCAGCACCAAAACCCCTCTTCCCAGCAGTTAGGATAGCAGAGACCCCCTTGGAAAGGGAACCAGAATCACTCAGCAGGATCCTTTAAGGGTCAACAGTCTCAACAATAGAGATCTCAGCAGGATTCTAGATAGAGGCCTTCATAGGGTTATCAGGGCTCTAAGCCCAAATAGTGGCAATCTCAGGGTCCTAGAAAGGATCAGAGGACACAGACCCCTCAGGCACAACCAACTAGGACTCAACAGTCCTCTAAGGGAGGTTACAGTAATTCCAGCAGGACCGGAGGACCACAACAGTCCAGATCACAGGGAGTATAGATTCAGGCTAGAGGGCCATGTTACACTTGCTGTGGCATGGGTCATATAGTGAGAGAGTGGCCATAGGGATAGTCACTTGGTGGTTAGAGAGGAGCTACTTCAGAGCCTACATTTGGAGACATGGGTAGATCCCATAGAGTTTTCGTAGTGGTTGATAACCGCCAGGCTAAGCATTAGGCTACAGTTATTGAGGCCGCATGTATGATATGAGGTAGTATGGTTACTATATTATTTGATTCTGGAGTGGTGTAGGGGCACCTCCACCAACATTTTTCATATTATCTAAGTCATTGATAAATTGATTAAACTATTTTGTAATGTATTCCATGTATTACAAATGATTTATATTACATCATTCGTAATGAAAGAACCGAATGGAATAGGAATATAAATGGTTTGTAACCATCAAGATGTCTTTAAATAGACACTATTGTAATCGAAAAAAATATATAGAGATGTTGTGGTGGATAGGAAAAAGATTAGAAGTGAGGGTAAATGGTTCTCTAGCTGCCGCCAGAGAACCACACATTTGGTATTGCAAGATATCGATATCATGTATTATTTATTCTAATGAAATGTATTTGTTACTAGATTTATTAATGTTCTTCTAGATTTGGTTCAATCATATACTCTATTCTACTGCAGTTTGGTTTCGAAAGATCTAAGTTATTCTTTGATGGAACTCGGTTTCGAGTGCTCATTATTGATGGAGCGTTATATGTTCTTTTAAATTTTCTTTGATGAAGAATTTAATGGTTTAATGAGTTGGAACTGTCTTGTCAACAGTCAACATTAAAGAGTGTAGTGGATTGTGTCTTGGATTCCTGAGTTATTAACAACCAATATTCAAGTAACCTGTTTGGTTTATGAATCGGTTTACATTAGTCTTGATCATGAATGATAATCGGGTTTCAAAGAGTTTTATTAATGGTTTATCATATGTTTATGTTTCAATTCTATTGTGAGAGATTGTCATGGTGAATGTGAATTGGGTTTTAACAGATTGGAAACCGAATTTGTTAAGTGCAGTTTGTCTTTTGTTTTGGTTTCTATAACAGTCAATTTTAGTCTCGATACAGAGACCATAACTTCAAATATAACCATTGGATCTGTGCGCTTTTGAAATATGTTTGAAAAAACCTAGTTTTGAATATCTTCACTGGAGTGATTGAGCAAAAATGCCTGGTTTGAAAGTTATGAAGGCATGAGTACGGGTCTATACAAAAGATCTCATGACTAAAATGTTTAAATGTTTAAGTGTGAAGATGTGTGTTGTGCCTCTAATAAATGATGAGAAGAGATTGATATTTGGAATATGTAGATTGTAGAATGCCTTGATTCCCTTTGCATCAAGTGGTATCAGAGCTCAGAATATTCTGAGCGTGTAGAGGATAATCTACACCAGGCGATGGTTGTGGTTATTTTGTTTGGATTCTTGTTATGATGTTTTGGTTGCAGATTGGTGCCAGTTCGCTCAGCTACAAATGGGTGGATAGGAAGGTCTACCAAAGGATCATGGGATATGATCTAGGGCTAGATATTAGTCCTTTGTGTGTCACCAATAGACTAGGGAGAGAGACATGATGGGAATCCCAGGTGAGGGACAAAGGTTGTTGTGATGCGGCATGGATGAGTGGACTGTGTAATGGCAGAAGCACCATTGAAGGTGACCAGTATAACTCCATTGATAGGAGTCACAATTGAAAGAGGAAGTAGAGAAGTAGAGGCATCGATGCAATGATGGTGAAGAGGCAAAGATTTTAAAGATTCTCACCAATGCATTTCCATGAGGACATGGAAAACTTTGAAGCTCGAAAGTATGGTGCAGGGGCACCTCCACCAACATTTTTCATATTATCTAAGTCATTGATAAATTGATTAAACTATTTTGTAATGTATTCCATGTATTCAAAATGAGTTATATTACATCATTCGTAATGAAAGAACTGAATGGAATAGGAATATAAATGGTTTGTAACCGTCAAGATGTCTTTAAATAGACACTATTGTAATCGAAAAAAATATATAGAGAGGTTGCGGTGGATAGGAAAAAGATTAGAAGTGAGGGTAAATGGTTCTCTGGCTGCCGCCAGAGAACCACACATTTGGTATTGCAAGATATCAATATCATGTATTCTTTATTCTAATGAAATGTATTTGTTACTAGATTTATTAATGTTCTTCCAGATTTTGTTCAATCATATACTCTATTCTACTGCAGTTTGGTTTCGAAAGATCTAAGTTATTCTTTGATGGAACTCGGTTTTGAGTGCTCATTATTGATGGAGCATTATATGTTCTTTTAGATTTTATTTGATGAAGAATTTAATGGTTTAATGAGTTGGATCTGTCTTGTCAATAGTCGACATTAAAGAGTGTAGTGGATTGTGTCTTGGATTCCTGAGTTAGTAACAACCAATATTCAAGTAACCTATTTGGTTTATGAATCGGTTTACATCAGTCTTGATCATGAATGATAATCAGGTTTCAAAGAGTTTTATTAATGGTTTATCACATGTTTATGTTTCAGTTCTTTTTTGAGAGATTTTCACGGTGAATGTGAATTGGGTTTTAACAGATTGGAAACCGCATTTGTTAAGTGCAGTTTGTCTTTTGTTTCAGTTTCTATAACAGTCAATTTCAGTCTCGATACAGAGACCATAACTTCAAATATAACCGTTGGATTTGCACGATTTTGAAATATGTTTGAAAAAACCTAGTTTTGAATATCTTCACCAGAGCGATTGAGAAAACAATTCCTAGTTCAAAAGTTGTGAAGGAATGATTACGAGTCTATATGGAAGATCTCATGACTAAAATGTTTAAATGTTGAAGTGTGAAGATGTGTGTTGTGCCTCTAATAAATGATGAGAAGAGATTAATATTTGGAATATGTAGATTGTATAATGCCATCGATGCCCTTTGCATCATGGAGCTACTGACTCCTTTATATCTCCATATGTAGTGGAGCATTGTGGGCTAGTGGCAGTTAGACATGATGTCGGTTGGGAGGTAGAGTTAGCCTCGGGAGCCAGGGTGTCACTTATTTCCATGGTCTGACATTGTTAGTTTCAGATTGGAGACATATCCACAACATCTGATCTACACAGTACCCCTCTAGGTTCATATGATGTTGTCCTTAGCATGGATTGGCTTTATTCCCATAGCACCAAGATGGATTATCGACAGAAAAGGGTAGAATGTGTGGATGAGCACGTTATTCCTAGGGTGATCTCCGGAGTGTAGAGACCTGTATCTCTTCGCACTATTTTTGCTATGCATCTTAGGCAGTGTGTACGAAAGGGATGTCAGCTATTTTCTATCACCATTAGTGATAGAGAGGAGGATTTAGAGAGGGATCCATCCCTCGATGATTTTCCTATCCTACAGGAGTTTGCAGATGTATTTCCTTTAGAGATCCCTGGTATGCCTCCACCTAGAGCAATGGATTTTCACATAGACCTTGTGCCAGGAACTGAACTACTATTGAGAGAACCACATAGGATGACTACCCATGAGCTTAATGAGCTCAAGATTTAGCTGGAGGAGCTCTTAAAAAAAGGGCATATTTGACCTAGTGTGTCACCTTGGGGTGCACCAGTGATCTTCGTGAAGAAGAAGGATGGATCACTTAGGTTGTGCATTGATTAGCAACAGTTGAACAAAGTAACTATTAAGAACTGATACCTACTTCCTAGGATTGATGACCTCTTTGATCAGTTACAGGGTGCTCAAGTGTTCTCAAAGATTGATATGAAGTTAGGGTATCATTAGTTGAGAATTATGGAGAGAAATATCCACAAGACTGCATTTCGTACGAGGTATGGTCACTACGTGTTCACCGTGTTACCATTTGGCCTCACGAATACTCCAGCGGTTTTCATGAGCCTCATGAATGGAGTATTTTGCACCTTCTTGGATAAGTTCATGGTTGTGTTCCTAGATGATATTTTGATATATTCTCATAATGAAAAGGAGCATGAGGATCACCTGAGGCAATTTTTGTAGAGGTTGAGAGAGAACCAGTTTTTTGGCAGCTTGTCGAAGTGTACGTTCTTCCGACCTGAGGTACATTACTTGGGTCATGTTATATCTGGTGATGGTATCTCTGTAGATCCATCAAAGATCCAAGCTATCATGGATTGGCCAGTACCCACCAGTGTCACTGAGGTAAGGAGTTTTATGGGGTTAGCAGGATATTATAGACGCTTTATTGCAAGATTTTCCAGATTGGCACACGCCATCACCTCCCTTCAGAGAAAGGGAAAGCAATATGAGTGGATAGAGAAGTGTGAGAGAGCCTTTTAGGAGCTCAAGAGAGCCCTCACAAGTGCATTGATACTTGCAGTGCCAGACCTAGCAGTGGATTTTGTAGTATGCACATATGCATCATTGGATGGCATAGGGGTAGTTCTTATGTAGGAGGGATGACCTATCTCCTATGATTCTAGGAAATTGAAGACTCATGAGCTTAATTACCATACTCATGACCTAGAGCTTGCTGCAGTAGTTCATGCTTTGGTAAGGTGGTGAAACTTCCTTCTAGGTCATAGATTTGAGCTTCATTCCGACCATCAGAGCTTGCAGTATATTTTCACTCAGCCGAACCTTAATGCTAGGCAGAGAAGGTGGATGGAGTTCCTTTGTGAGTATGATTTTGATGTTCATTACATCAAGGGGAAGGAGAATGTGGTTGCAGATGCTTTGGGAGATGCCATGAGCTTTCATCTGCGACTACTTGTACTGATTTAAGAGAGCGTATCTTACGCCATTTACTCGAGGATTCCTTTTATGTAGAGTTTTTTTAGTTAGTGCATTCACAGATACCCTTAGAAGGGAAGTACTCAGAGTATTCTTTGGAGTCTGATGAACCACTACATCATAGAGGGTGTATCTATGTACCTTCCATTGGTGATTTGTGTGAGTTCATTGTACTTGAGGCACATAGAGCACCTTATGCAGCGCACCCCAGTGTTAAGAAGTTGCATTCAGATCTGAGACAGTTGTATCATTGGCCAGGCATGAGACTACAGATTTCTAGTATTGTTGCGAGATGCCTAGAGTGTCAGAGGGTGAAGGTAGAGCACTACCACCTTGGTGGGCTTCTACAGCCACATGATATTGCCGAGTAGAAGTGGGATACTATATCTATGGACTTCATTGGTGGTCTCCCCATGTCTTCTCGCCGCCATGATGCCATCTAGGTGACAATCGACACATTGACCAAGGTTGCCCACTTCTCACCCGTGCATACTACATTCATAGCACAAGACGTAGCTCAAGTGTTCTTGTGGGATATTGTCAGACTTCATGGCGTTCCCTGTAAGATCATCTCTGGTAGAGACTCATTGTTCACATCAGCCTTTTGGAGAGAGTTACAGACAGCATTGGGCACTAGGCTCAATTTTAGTACAACGTATCACCCTTAGACAGATGGTAAGACTAAGAGGGTTAATCAGGTATTGGAGGATATGTTGTGCATGTACGTGATGGACCATCAGTTCAAGTGGGAGGAATACCTACATCTGGTCAAGTTTCCCTATAATATTGGGCACCATTCATCTATAGGCATGCCACCTTATCAGGCCTTGTTTGTAGACCTTACAGGACAACCTTAAGTTGGGACATGATTGAGGATAGAATATCTATTGGTCCCCAGTTAGTCAGAGAGATAGAGTAGTAGGTGGATATGATTCGACAATGTCTTAGAGAGGCATAGGATAGATAGAAGAAATATGCAGATGTGAAGAGGATTGATAGAGAGTATAAGGTCAGAGATAGACACTTCTTGAGAATGCGACCGCACAAGAGTCTGATCTGATTTGGAAAGGGCTCTAACTTGGCACCTCGATTTGTTGGACCATTTGAGATATTGGAGAGGATAAGACCAGTTGCATACCGTTTAGATTTGCCTCCTAGCCTATCATGCATCCATGATGTGTTCCATGTTTCTATACTTCGAGGATATATTTATGATGAGACTCATGTGATAGATTAGTATGCCTTGCAGGTGGGGTCAGACGGGAAGCTAGCATTGGAGCCCATTCATATTTTAGCCCGATGGACCCTTGCACTTTGAGGTTGAGAGCTGGACTAGGTTAGGGTCCAGTGGGATTGTTATGATGAGGTCATGACTTCATGGGAGGACGCAGCACAGATGAGATCTTAGTACCCATATCTTTTTGATGAACTCCAGGAGGAAGTTCATGCCTAGTGGGGGAGGATGTGAGGCCTCACCTCGACCCATCATAACTTAGCTAATCCACTTATTTTGATATATTATGATTTGATATTTTGGGACATTATATCTGATGGACTAGACATTATTAGTATTATTTATGTCATGTGATGATTACTTCTGTATATGTTATCGATGATTTTTATGATTCTTTAGGTATACACATGCATTATGATGATTATTTCAGTATTTTAAATTCAAATGGAAAAATATGTTATGATATTTTGATTAGGTAATCGGTTATAGTTATCAGGTACAAAAATGGAAAAAGGTTATTAAGTGATGTATCATCTTAAAATGGAAGCACTTCCATGTTAAGAGCATTTATCCCTCCTTAGGGGACATTTTTGACCTCTACCATATCATCATCCTATTTCTGCATCATCTCGTGCTTCTGTGCTGATTCAGGACCCTGATTGTGCCTCTCTGGGAACCTCCTACCCCACCTGGCATATTTTCTATGGGTTCTAACCCCCTAGGTCAGGGTCAACCTCAACCCTGACCTGGTTCCCCCTTTCAAATCTAGAATCTTGTCAGCTGTCGAGGCTCATCAAAAATTTTGTTTTCCCGCTTCCGGGTCGACTGTTTCGGGTTTCAAACCGTTGATTCCTAAATTATATTTAATATAGGTCCTCTTCTAGGGTTAAAGGCCTTAATGGAAATTTAATCCTGTTATGTAGGCCTCCTTGGAAGATTGTGCCCTAATTTCATATAAAAGGAAGCATTTTTCTCTCATTTTCTCTAAGTCTTCTAAGTGCAAAAAGCTCTAATCAAGATTGTGCTCAAGCATCCATTATTATGAATCTCTCAAGGTGTTCAAGTCTTCTTCTCAAGAATTCAAGTGCTCCATTGAAGTTCAAGGATTCAAGCTTTCAAGCCTTTGAAGGGATTAGGTGCAAAAATTCAAGATTCATCATTCAAATCCTAGATCTAGCCGTCATGGTGGTGTGATCTTCCTTCAAGATCCTTGGTGCCTCTTCAAGAATACTTCATCATCTCTTCAAAGTAGATTTCAAGCATACAATCATGGAGGTTTATGGTTCATATTGAGTTCATACTCATACTTACATAATTGCATACATTCGAATTTCAATTACATGTCTATTGAATATCATAGCTTCATTGTTAGATTCAATTCTACTACATGTTAGCATTTTTTACTTTATTGATTTCAAGGTTAATTCCTAAATTGGGGTTTGAAAAAGGCAAATCCCTCCCCCACAACAAAACCGTCTCCTTTTTTTTGTAGGTACAGGTACAGAACAGTGGATTTGAGCCTAGATCTGGATACCCTTTTCGGCAAACTTCCGAGATCCGCGAACAAAGTCACTTTCGGATCTGTGTAGGTCAAGGTCGACATTATTGGGTCAGGGTTGACATTTGTGGGTCAAGGTCAACCTTTTTCATAAGACGACATCGGAACGGAAAATGATTTTTGGGTTTTGTTCGTCTCTTCATTTCGGTTCGGTATCAACTGTCAGTTTTTCCAGAAATAGTCTACAGACCTCAGAAAACAACATTATTTGATCTGCAATATTTCAAGGTTAGTGCATTTCTCAGATCTTGTCAATTACAGTCATATATCATTTCTATATATATAAATTAATAGAATTTAAGGTATTTCCTTTGTTATTTTCCTTTCCAAATAGTTGATTCATTTGTGCATTAACCCTTCTCTTGGGGTTGATCAACTTGGATCTCCCATTTGTGCATTTGGGAATTGAAAAGGAACATATTATCTTCTCCTTAACCACAATTGCAATACATAATCAATTCAATTTAATCAAGGTTAAAAGAATCAAATACAATCTAGGTAATTCAAAGGACAATCTACACCTTACATTTCAAGATAATCAATTCACAAACTATCTATAAATCAAATCAATTATTTTTATACCTTATCTATTTTAGTAATACAATCCAATTCCAAGTGTTATATTTTATCTTACATTTTTGCAACCATCCATTTTCAAGTATTACAAGTGAAAATGTAGAATGTTTACTCAATTAATTATGCAATTTGAGTTATATATATATATATATATATATATATATATATATATATATATGCATGCAATTTTATTGAGCTACTGATGTTTAATTTAGTGTGCAGGAAAAATACCATGGAAATTATCGGAGAATCAGTAACCAACCCTATATACTGATTGTAAAGCCAAGGTTGAATCTAATAAAGAGATTTGAACCTCGTTGTTAAGTGATTTTATTTCTGACCGTAAATTGTATGAATGTATTAGGTGTTTTCTCTGTGCAATTAGTGACATGTCAATGTTGTGTTATGTTATTTTATAGTGTCACTTGACACTTGTTATGTGTTTATGTGATGACATGTCTACTAAGGTTGGCAATGGAACCAAATTAAATTGTTTAAACTTAAATTTTTTTCTAGTCACTTCTAGAGGCCAAAAGGAGGTCCTAAGGGTCAATTTTAGGAAAATCTAGGTACCTTAGGGATAGGGGTATGGGTTAGGAACATTTCTAACACTTCTAGAACCCACTAATGGCCTTGGTGACCCTCTTAATAGCCCAATATTCTCATGTTGCGAAAATGGAGTGAGTCTTGACCTTTTACCCAAACCCAAACTCCTTTCCAATTTTGCATTTGTGATAGGGGACATAGGACAACAAAAGGACTTAGGAGTCAATTCTAAAATTACTGTTGTTGGGTGGGTAAGATTTGGGGACCTTTTTAGAGGCCCTTTTGGAGTTAGAAGGTGTTCACCCACTCTCTACTTTTAGAGACATTAGGGTTTTGGATTGAAGGAAGCAAAAGGGATTGGACTCTTCTCAAACATCATTTTCCATAACACTTGTGAAGGTTGGTCTCCACCATTGACATGGAAGCTTTCTTGTTTTTTTGCAATTAGAGTAGTATGTATTTCATTCTTATGTATATGTGATTTAGGTTTTTTATGTTGTTCTGATGTAAGGGAATGGGATTTTGGTTTGATTTCATGCTTATGGTTTTATTCTTGTTTGATTGAGGGAGTTTTGTGAAGGGTGTAATGGAATTACTCACCCTTGGATAGGGAATAAGTGGCCATGAATGGGAGAAAGGGTTAGTTGGATTCCATAGAAGTGTAGAGTCTCTACTCAGGGAGAGAAGAGGGAAAAGATGCAAGGTGTATGGGCCCTTGCATGCCAATGAAGGTTATTGATCTTGATTTGGGGGAGATAAGGAGAAGAATGTATAGAAGAGTATATGTGGATTATAGCCTTTGAAAGGCATGGTTTTTGTATGTATTTCATTGGCAATATCCTACATGGAAATCCACCTTCACCCCTTGTTATGGGTTCAAGGTGAATCCTATTGTGCTAGCCTTGGGTGGGAGTTTTCTTGTGTTTGTATTGTCGAAATGGTGTGATTGTCACCCATTGGTTACCGATTCTCCTAGCTTGGGGGTGGTCTCCTTGAGACCTAGGATGAAAGGTGAGCTCTCCATGGTTAGTATCATGTTGTCTTTTTGTAGATTTTGGGAAGAACCTTGTGTTGGAGCCATTTTAAATTGGAGCTTGGATGGTGTTCTTGTTCCTTGATATTAGAGACTAGTCCATTGTAGTGTCTTCTCTTGTATTGTGCCTTCATGTTGAAGGTGAAGTTTATAATTGAATGGACTAAATTTTTTAGCCTTCAATTTTGTAAATGAAGATGTAATCATTATGAAAATGAAAGAAAATCATGTGCTCAAAGTTTAGATGAATTGCAAGTTATTTCTTCCTTGTTTCTTTTAAAAAAATTATAGTCTTGCAAATTTCAAATTTAATAAATACTTTCTCTTCCCTTGAAATCTAGATCTCTATCACTATATTATCAACACTTTATCTTGAATTCCATAATTCAATTTCAAACTTTGGAGGATAACATGGTAACAATAGTTCATTTATCAAATTTGGACACTAATTAACAACTTACCATTACCAAATACCCTATAAATGATTCTCTTTGTGTATTGCATTAATAGAACATACACTGCATACATCTAACTTCAAACAACCAAATAAATAAATACATAAATAAATGTGATGCAATGCAATGTTAGAGGAGAGAAAAAAAATAACACTTTCCTGAATTTGGAGAGCCAAATGCTCTCTAGAAAATGCATGAGAGATGATTTTAATTTCCAAGTTTACCACAGAGAATATTCCCCCCTAGGATACCCCTCTAAATTTGGGGTTAGAATGATAAACCCCTTCATATATTATGATTAAACTAAACTATCTATTAAGTTAGCAACTTGCCACCATTTTAATAAACTAAATGTATAAAAATGAAAAAAAAGGAAGAAATTAAATATTAAAACACTTCCTTTTTGGTTAGTAGGGCCCACCACCCCTCTTCTCCTACCTTACTAGGCGAAGTGACTAGCCTTGGAAATTAATAAACAAATGAACAGGAATGAACATGGGTGCTAGCACCATCACCTTGTTCCCTGCGCCACCCACCCACTCGGCATTCATTTTCCCTTGTCCATGCGTGGGTTGCTTTCTTGGAAAGCAAAGGTAAGGGTAGACAGTTTGGTGGGCCCCAACTTAAAACTTGCTGCAATTCCTTCACTTAGGAATTCGACCCCTCCCCTTGACTTTTAATTTATCTCATCACCCACTTGGCATGTGAGCCAAGGAGAAGGAAAGGGTGATGGGATAGGGGTAGGGTAGGGTAGGGTAGGGTAGATGAGTAGGATGGTTAATATGTAGTTAATAGGATAGTTAGTGGGTATTAATTTAGTTTAAGTTAAATAGATTTATTTTTTTAATGTTTTATTTTAAATTATGTAGTTTTTTTATAGATATACTTTTTATTTAAATGGTGTAGTTTAATTATTAGATTAATAGATTTAGTTTTTCTGTAAAATGTATAGATTTGCTAATATGTTAATGGATTTATACTTTTTATTATTTTCCTAGTTAGAGTAACAGTTTAATAACTAACTTTATTAATTGAAATTGATTAGCCTATTAGAGTAATAGATCTATTCGATTATTTAAAATTGTATAGTTTAGATTTATTAATTGAATTTACTTAGATAATGTTCATTACTATTATGTGTTTTCATGCAATTGTTAAAAAGGGTAAAATCTGAATAAAGGGGTATTAATGGGCTAGATTAATATGTTAAGTTAAGTGTTCTTTTCGAATCATGGAATATTTCTCTTTGTAATTTATTAATTGTTTATTATTAAAATTCTGTGAACAAATGAAATTTAGGATTTAATTATTATTGATATCAATTAATTGGAAAATTTGGATAGTTCCTCAAGCAAGTTAAACACATCCTTCAAGAAAGTTAAACACATCCTTCGCAATAAAATTGGATAAGATTATAGTAATTATGAGAACCTTATTAAATCAAGAATGTTTAAGGATTGTAATGACATTGAATATGATTAATAAATTGGATTTCTAGGTCAACCTTTAATGGAGTTAGTATACCCCTGTGTCCCTAAAGTACTAAACTGTAGATTCTCTTACCATCGATCGAGTTGGAAACTGACTCTGCAACCACCTTTTTTGATAACCCCAGCTCAATCTATGACTAGACCTTTCAGCTTGAAAAGAAACTTCACCATGTTG
>MU224313.1:230343-241636 GCA_018584345.1 Thuja plicata | reverse complement strand
ACTTTTCATCTATCAAGGATGGATAGTGAAATGAAGAAGATACTAGTAAATGGGATTCACCTCAAGCACTACTTCTAAGGTATGATCAAGCTTTGTACATATAAAAGAAATTTGTAGATGGTAAATATGTGCTATGAAACAATTGATTAGTTACATTTTTCATATCCCTAAGTGTTGGTTACATGGTTAGTTATTATTTTTAAGTTTTGGTAGAGCTAGAGGTGAGATGTAGCTATTATAATGAACTAAGTTGTTGTTTCTCTCTTCTAGTTCGCCAAGTAGTATATATGACTCATGGTAGTGAGTTTGTTTGTTCACTATAAAAAATCATACACATGTATCAGATGAATTAGAAGAGGTTTCAATCTAAAATTTTGTTGTAATAGTTAATATAAATGTCTTTTGAAATTTTTTATGAAGTATTAATGAATTTGTGCCCAAAGGATAGTATAGGCATCTAGTTAGATATTCTTAGTAGGCAAGAATCACACAGATGTTGCTAGAAATGTTACCCTTTTTATTTTCCATCTTAAAAAAGTGAATATGGCTAGGTTTTATAGTTTTAAGGGGTGTATTTTTTAAATTGCTAAGTATTTTACCAAATTTAATGCTATCTAATTAAGATCAAATATAATGCAATTATGCTATGAATAGTGAAATCATGATACAAATTTTTATTAACATTTCCTTTATTCATGAATAAGAGTATCTAATATCCCACACAAGCCATGGGATTGAATGGTCGAATACTATATCCAAAACAAATATACAAATGAATAATAAAAATATGAGGAGAAGAGTAGTCCATCATTTCCTAGACGTAGCAACCATCAATCTTGTTCTTAATGACCATTTCCTTGAGATACCTTGCCTCGCTGCTCCAGATGTGCCTTCTAGAAGTGGTTAATTCTTTTGTTAAAGATCCATATGTTGATTAAATCATAAGAAATCATCAAAAAACTTTAAGTGGGCTCCCAAAAGAGTTGATCCCAACATGTTTCTATCCTTATTAAAAAATTTGTTAATCAGATCAAGGTGTCCATCACTGCATCAAACATGCCATCGTAGTTGGTGCAGGAACACCTAGGCTATCGTCTAAGCCCTATAATTTTTTGGCTTGCAACTGACCTTAGCAAAGTTAGTGTGTGTTTAATTTTGACCATAGCGAATCTTGCAAGGTGTGTTTCTGGGTGGATTGATAATTAGTGTCAAATCCAACCTCGTCTAGTTAATTTAATGTAATGTATAGGTTTGGCTTGAGTAGGAAAAGTGAGTATTAATGGGTCCTAGAATTAGTTAGGATTGGGAAAGTGCCTAAAAAGGTCTTAATGATATATATTCCTTGTACCAAGCATAGTAGAGGTCATAAAAGTTATTTTCAAGCATTTATGTAAAAGATGGTATAATGTTGTCATGACAACATTTTGCATTGTTGCAATGTGGCATGCAACATAGAAAACATTTGGATTCCTCTCGAGATGGAGGTGAGAAATAAATGCTAGTGGCTTAAAATGGTGGAGGAAGTATCCTAACATGCTTGAGGACTCATTTCCTGAGGCAGATTGAATGTAAGCAATTTTTTGGAATAGTAAGAAGCTCTGCAATTCTGGGTTTTAGCAATATTCAAGCATTTTTGACTTACAGAGTGATTAGATGGATTGAATTGATTTAATTAGTATTGGATCTATGTTTAGTAGTTACTTTTTAGACTTTTCCATCCATTGTGAAAGTACTATAGAGTTTCTTTAGTAGGATTTGTAAATTGATTAAGATTTAGGGAGTCTGCTGGTTTGTCTAGAGTAGTTTGTGTTTCCATGGCTCCCCCATGAAATCTAACCGTCAGAATATCCTAAGGGTGGATGAATGTTTTAGGGGAGTGTATGTATAGTGTAAATATGTAAGGAGAGGTACTGAATATTTGAGCTGCTATTTTTAAGGTTATGCCCTAGGCGAACAATGTCAGTCTGGTTAGGGGTGTAACAGAGTAAGAATCAAGTGCCATTGCAAACGAGTGTGTGAGGGAAATAAAACAAGTGTGGTTACATGAGGCTTAGGTTCTAATTGATCCCTTCCTATGAGTCTAGATCATATCCAATCCATATTGACACATTTCTAGCAAGAAATCAATGTGTCATTATCAATGCTTGAAAATAGGCCTAAAAGACCTACATTTAAAGATAGTAGTGTACAAATGGTTTGAGGAGATAAAACCTTGAAAATATTTAAGGTATTGGAAAAGCGTATCTGATTCCTAGATTTTTTTTAGGGTTGTGTGTAGGTTTTTGACAAGAATCCAGAAAAACCCTCTGGATAGGGCTAATAGAGATACTAGGCCTAATAGGTTCAAAAGCATTGTGAAGGTGGAACTTGATCACTTTGGGATAGAAGACCCATTCAAATGGGATTCAAAAGATTTTATATAGATGTATTGAAGGTAAAAATGTCCTATGTAGAACTTGTGAAGATATTTGGGAAGATCTGAGCTTGGAGTCATCCAAGGAAGCATAGAGACAAGGAGTTCTTTCAATGGTGGAAATCTTTCAAGATTGAGCACAGAGCGACTAACTCTTAGTGTGGAGTTAGAATAGTATTATGGTGTGAAGACTCAATACTTTGGTTGATTCTAGAAGAGAGTTAGCATCCTAGGTAGGCTAAGGAAAGTTAAGACCTTATTGGAGTAGTGCAAGCCAATCTTGGAACACTTCCATTAGATTGGTATCAGAGCCTCTTTTGATCAGGCTTGTGGTTAATGTTAAAACCAGAAGAATCAATTGGAGAATCAAAAATGGTGATTAATGCTCAGCTGGCTAAGAAGGTAGATGAAAAAGAAGAGGAGGATAGACTACTCTGAGATCAGTTGGCTCAATTGGAGAAAAATGTGGATGAAGTTGATGTGAAAGCAGATGAAGTTAAGGACAAGATTGAAGGGAAAGGCAAGGAGATTTCCCTTGAAGATGAGATCCCTAAAGCTGACCCTATCCTTAATGAGGAGCCATTACTGAGAGCTCTAAAAGCTATGAGTGGCAAAGAATTTGAAGGATTTCCTATTTTCAGTGGAAAAATGGAACCAGAGGTAGTCCTCAATTGCATAGAGGGACTAGAAAACCATTTTGAGTGTGATGGTATCACTGAAGCTCAAAAGGTGAAGGTTGGAAAAGCTAGACTGAGAGGTTTTGCACTCACTTGGTGGAAATTCACCAAGATGAGAGATAAAAGGAAGGGAAAAGACCCATTGCTTCATGGAAGGCTATGGTTACAAAATTTAGAGATGCTTATATCCCCGAGGATTATGAAATCCAACTGCACAAAAGAAGAAAAGGTCTAAGGTATAAGGACCTAGATATAAACTCATACACTGAATAATTTTAGAGACTTTGTATGAGGTCAAGAGTAGAAGAGGATGAAAAAGTGAAGGTAGAAAGATATCTTAATGCACTTAAATGGACCATTCAAGATGAGTGAGTCTTTTGACTCCAAACACAGTTCATAAGTTCCACCAAATTGCTATCAATATGGAAGACATGTTAAAGAAGAAATGAGATTCAAGCACCTCCAGAGGAAGGGGTAGAGGAAGAGACAACAAAGGACAAAGAGGTGGTTATGGTGGAAGAAACTCTAAATCTAAAGGTCAAGTAGAGACTAAGCTCATTGAACAACATGAAGGAAACTTCAATAAAGGAAGTTCAAGTAGAGGGAGGAACTCTAACAATAGAGGAAGAGGAAATAACCAAGGAATAGGAAACTATTTTGCCAATATGAAGTGTTATCAATGTAATCAGTTAGGACATCCGACATATAGGTGTCCAGAGAAGGGAAGTACCTCTCAAGGAGGTGACAAAAGTGTGAACTATGTTCATGAGGAGACAAATGGTGGAAACAACAACTCTGAAGTGCCATTAGAATCAGAGAAGGGAGAGAATCTCATGATGAGAAGAACTCTAATCAAAGAGCCAGTGAAGGAAGAACTCAGTCAAAGGAGATCATTGTTTAGAGTAAAGTGTAAGATGATGGGTAAAGTGTGTAGAGTCATAATAGGCTCAGGGTCCACTGACAACATAGTTTCAGAAGAGGCAGTTAGCAAGTTGAAAATGATAAGGATTCCCCACACCAGTCCCTACAAGGTCACTTGGCTAAACAAAGGACAACATATCCTTGTGAATGAGAAAGCTTGGGTAGAATTCTCAATTGGGAGATACAAGGATAAAGTTTTATGTGATGTCTTACCTATGGATGCATGTCACTTTCTCCTAGGTAGACCATGTAAATTTGATAGAAAGGCCATGCAATATGGAGTGAAAAATTCATACTCTTTCAAGAAGGACAATGTGACATACAAAATCTAGTCATAGTTGGAGGATGAAAAATTGAAGACAACTGGTCCTAATGTTCTCATGGTGAGTGAAAAAAGAGTTCTTAGAGACTTTAGAAGAAGGAGGAGTTGGATTTTTACTGGTGTTAAAGCCAAAGGAAGTGGCAGAAAAAAAAGAGAAGATGACAGAGCTACCTAAAGAAGTCCAAGAGATGTTAAAAAGGTATGAAGGTATAGTGAGTGATGGACAACCATCAACCCTGCTCCCTAAGAGGTCTGTAAGCCATCAGATAGACCTAATACCAGGAGCTATCCTACCCAATAAGGAAACCAATAAAATGACTCCTCAACAAAATTAGGAAATTGCTAGACAAATCCAAGAGCTCCTAGAACAAGGCCTTATAAGAAAGAGCATTATCCCATATGTCATGCCCATAGTCCTAGCACCTAAAATGGAAGGAACTTGGAGGTTATGTACAAACTCTAGAGCAATCAATAGGATTACAATTAGGTATAGATTCCCTATCCCTAGGATAGAAGATCTAATGGATTGCCTAGGAGGAGAAAGTTATTTTACAAAGATAGACATAAAGAGTGGCTATCATCAAATTAAGGTAAATGAAGGGGATGAGTCAAAAATAGCCTTCAAAACCACAGAAGGATTGTATGAGTGGCTTGTAATACCATTTGGACTCTCAAATGCCCCATCTACATTCATGAGGTTGATGAATGAGGTCCTCAAAGACTATAATGGAAATTTTGTAGTATTTTACTTAGATGATATAATCATCTACATTAAGACAAGAGAAGAGCACCTCAAACACTTGGAAATGGTTTTTAAGAAGCTGCAGGAGGAGAAGTTGATGCTCAACTTAAAAAAGTGTGAGTTCATCAAGACAAAACTAGTATATCTTGGTTTTGAACTATCTCAAGGTAACCTAAAGATGGATCCAAGAAAAGAGGAAGCCATTCTCAATTGTCCTAATCCAAGGACAACAACAGAGGTAAGGATTTTTCATGGTCTGGCCCAATATTATAGAAATTTTATCAAACAATTTAGTGCAATTTGTGCTCCCATGTTGGACACTATTAAAGGAGGTATGAAGACTAAGTTTGGATGGAATGAACAAGCTGACCATGGTTTTGAATTGTTAAAGAAAAAGATTTCTACACAACCTATTTTGGTTTTTCCAAGTTTGAAAAGTTATTTACAATAGAATGTGATGCCAGTAATGTGGCAATTGGTGTTCTCTTAAGCCAAGAGGGAAGACCAGTGGCTTTCCATTCGAATAAGTTGAGTGAAGCTAAGAAGAAATATTCTTCTTATGACCTAGAGATGTATGCTGTAGTTCAAGAACTAAGAAAGTGGAGGCATTACTTTCTTCCAAAAGAGTTCATAGTCTTTTCTGACAACCAAGCATTAAGTTTCTTGAACTCCCAATAGAAACTCAGTCACAAGCATATGAAGTGGGTTGAGTACCTGCAAGCATACACATTCAATATCAAATACAAGAATGGATTGCAAAACAAGGTTGCAGATGACTTGAGTAGAAGAGCCCTGACTATCCAGGAGATCCAACTGCAGAGTATGGGAATAGACAACTTCAAGGATCTATATGGTGATGATGAAGACTTTACAGACATCTATAAGGTATGCCAAGAATATAAGAACCACTTTCATAGTAAATATTTTGAATATACTTTAAAAAGTAATCTCCTATTTAAAGGAAGTCAATTATGTGTCCCTAGAGGGTCTATAAGGGATAATTTGATTCAAGAGAAACACAATGGTGCATTGAGTAGTCATTTTGGGGTCAATAAGACATAAGAACTTGTTCAGAGATTTTACTTTTGGCCAAAGATGAATTTTGACATTAGGAAGTATGTTGAAAGTTGTATTGTGTGTTATAAGGCCAAGGGAACATCTTCTAATGCTGGCCTATACCAACCACTTCCTATCCCAACCTTACCATGGGAATGCTTAAGCATGGACTTTGTAGTTGGGTTGCCTTGGTCAAGACAAGGAATGGATAGTGTCTATGTAATAGTGGATAGATTCAATAAGATGGCTCACTTTTTACCCTGTAAGACAACCAATGATGCCATTAAAATAGCTTCTCTTTTCTTTAAAGGGGTAGTTAGAATACATGGATTTCCCTTGAGCATTGTGTCAGATAGAGACACCAAATTTATGAGTCATTTTTGGAAGACTCTATGGCAGAAGTTGGGCACCAACTTATCTTTTGGATCTGCATACCATCCTTGGACTGGTGGCCATACAAAGTTACTTAATAGGAGTCTTGGTAATCTCCTAAGATTCTTAACAAAGGAGTTTGGTTAGACATGGGACCAACTCATAGGCCAAGCTAAATATGCCTACAATGATATTGTGAACATGACTACTGGTAAGAGTCCTTTTGAAATTGTCTATGGCCTACACCCTAGAGGCATTTATGATCTGAGAGAACTAAAGGATGGTGTAAAATGGAGTGGATATGCTGAGGAATTTTCCTATTCTATGCAAGAGGTCCATGATACAGTTAAGAAGACACTGATTGAAAATAATGAGAAAATCAAGAGTAAGGTGGATGAAGGAAAAATATATGCCCAATTCAAGGTTGGGGATCTAGTGATGGTAAACCTCAACAAGGATAGACTATAAAAAGGAATCCCACAAAAGTTGTAGTTGAGAAGAATTGGCCCCTGCACTATACTGGCCAAATATGGAACAAATGATTACAAGGTGGAGTTACCAGAGAACAGTGGCTTGTCACCTATCTTTAACATTGCAGACTTGGTCTTATACAAAGGACCAATACCTGATCCAGATCAGAGCTTGAATGAAGTCATCCAAGTGGTAGAATAACTCATTTTTCCATCTACACCAGTCAAGAAGGAAGACTGCATACTAGAATCCAGAATTTACAAAAAGACTAAAATGAAGGATTACAAAGAACACCTAGTGAAATGGCAAGGACAACTGGATGCAGATGAAAAATGGATAAAGGATTCAGAGTTCAAAAATTTGGGCATTGAATTTGAATTACTCAATCCAAGGATGGATTGAACTCTTTTACTTAGGGAGGATGGTGCAGGATCACCTAGGCTATCCTCTAAGCCCTAGAATGTTTTGTCTTGTAACTGACCTTAGCCAAGTCAGTGTGTGTTTAATTTTGACCTTAGTAGGTCTTGCAAGGTGTGCTACTAGGTGGATTGATAATTAGTGTCAAATCAAAACTATTCTAGTTAATTTAATTTAATGTATAATTTTGGCTTGAGTAGGAAAAATGAGTCTTAATGGGTCCTAGAGTCAGTTAGGATTGGGAACTTGCCTAAAAAGGTCTTAATGATGTATATTCTGATGAAATATAACTGATTGAATGTTTGAAGATGTTAAGTTGATGATCTTGTAAGGCATTAAATAAGTTAATATATTGTATTTTCATTGATATTAACTTGATATAATCTATATGGTCATGGAAATACTTTGAAATACTTCAAAGAACTGATGAATCAAAGGCTATGCTATTAGTAATGCATATAAGTCAAGTATTCACAAATTGACTGTATACAATGATGGAGTGCACACCGACGGTCAGAGTAAAAGAGCAAAGTCACAATGTTACCCAACAAGCAAATACACAACATTAGTGATGAGAAAAGTCATAGTGTTTCCTGACGAGCAATGCATAGAGTAACCTGACAGATAGAATCATAGTGTTGCCCGATGGAAAAGACAAGGATGGAGATCCTGATGACAACTGAAGTGACACTGATGGAACAGTCAGTTATCACCAATGACTAACAGAAGTGTTGACCGAAAGAATAGAGACTTTAAAAATGACAAAATGCTTAGATGTCAAGAGCTATAAATAGACTTAACTGATACTTATCTTTGTTTTAATCAACCAGATAAATCCAAGGATAAGTAATGGATTTAAAGCTTCTTTGTCTAGTTGGCAAGAAGATCTCTTTGAGATAAAAAATGGAGTTTTCTTTAAATCTAATTAGCAAGAATTGTGGATCACGCCAAAAATCAAGAAAGCCAAGAAACAATGAATCATGTCTATAAAGAGACAAACCCAATTCATTACGAATTGTGTAGGGTGAAGAGAAAAGAAGAAAGATGCTAAAGAAATTCTAAAGGAGAAGAAAGTCTTCATTCAGACCTGATCAACAAGCTAAGGAAAGAGCTAGATTCTGTAGACACCGACGAATAGTGAGATCACATACCATAGCAGAATAGTGTGGAGAAAAGGTATAGAATTGATTATATTGATTAGAGAGATAATGCACTTACAATAGATCTAAAAATCTTCAATTCAAGTTGTATGTGTGAACAGATCATTTAATGTTTCAGTTTAACCATTGAAGCTTCAAGTCTCTTAACTAAGCAGGACTTAAAAATCTTTTGTAATTGAGATACATACCAAGTAGTATCAAAAAGTTTGATCATAGAAAGTAGCATTGGATATGCTCGATACCAATTGACAGGCCAAGTGAGTGTTTGATCAAGGATGGTAGCATTAGATGCCAGATACTAGGTGACAAACTATCTTTTAAATCCTCTAACAAGGTCACACCTAATAGTGTGTCTATAACCTTTAACAAGGTTGTCTCTTAACCAATCTCACTTCAGAAGAGTGAAAATTTGGGGTACCGGTCCCATTGGTAATCCCCATAACAACATTTCCACATTAAAAATCCATGTGTTATGTGTTTATGTTTCATTACTTTGTTGTTTTAAATTGCACATATGCAATTCTAGATTGATCAGTATACTCTATCTATTTACTATGTTTCGGTAAATATAAGACTGCTTATCGGTAATCATACAAAAGATAGATTTACAAAGCATTCTGACAAGTAGTAATCTGTTATAAGTATTTCAAGGCATTCATCTTGTAGGATCGAGTATAAATCAAAGCTTAAAAGTGGTAATAAGTTTTAAGTGTTGATTTAAGGATTAATTTTTGAGGCCACTAATTCAACCTCCCCCCCCCTCTTAGTTATTACTAACAATTGGTATCAGAGATTGTGTGCTTAGAAGGAAGGTTTCAAGACCTAAGCTAAAGATCACAAGATGAATAGATGAGATGTGCCCAAGTTGAATAGAGATAATTTTGCTTCATGGAAAAGAAGAATAAGACTCCACTTATTAAGTATTGGAAATGATGTTACTCAATACTTAGATACTGAATATGTGTTTCCTATAGGAGCACCCACAGTTGAACAAATGAGAGAGAAGCATGAACACAACTGCATGATGATAGAGCTTGCTTCCTCACTCTCTGATGCTGAATTTGAAGATGTCAAAACCTGAAAGACTACAAAGCAGATGTGGGACAAATTTATGCTTGTACATGGTGGTGACAAGAATATTTTTGAGAGCCAAGGCAGAAAGCCTTAGAGGAAAGTTTGATGATCTCAAAATGAAAGAAGGTGAAAACATCACATAATATAGCACAAGAATCAAGGAGGTAGTCAATGCTATCCAAGGAGTTGGAGGTGTACTAGAAGAAGATACAGTGGTAAGTAAAATTCTAAGAACCTTACTACCTACTTATGCTATTAGAGTATCTTCCATACAAGAAATGAGAGCAGTAGAAAATAGTAATGTTACTCTAGATAGTTTGATTGGAAAACTGATTTCATTTGAGATGAATAACTTTGATAATAGTGTCTTACCAAACATAGATTCTGCATTCAAATCTTCTTTGAGAATAAGTAAATCAAGTCATAAACACACTATGAGAAAAGATAGCGATAGTGAAAGTGAAGAAGAAGATCTTGATGAAATTGAAGCACTTATGGAAAGAATAATGTAGAGAGGCAAAGGTAAATACAAAGGTAAATTACCACTTGTTTTTTTTAATTGTAAAGAGATTGGACACTTTGCTGTAAGATGTCCTAACAGAAGAAAAGATGACAGAAGAAATGACAGTTCATTTGAAAAGAAGTTTGACATAGGTGATTACAGAAGCAATCAACAATCAGAAAGAAGAGATAACCAAGACTACAAGGACAAAGGAAAGATTTCTAGTTACCTAGCTAAATGCAAAGATGATGATATTGTCACCAAATCTGATGAAGACATCGAGATGGTGTTTGTGGCAGTATAAGATGATTTAGATGATAATTATGAAAGGTATGTAGAAACTGCACTCGTATCTAAAGTTAGTAAAAATGATGTCTGGATCATAGATAATGGCTGCACTCACCACATGACCGGTGACAAGCAAAAGTGTGAAACTTTTGAGTACTATAATGGTGGTTCAGTAAGAATGGGTAATTACACACCTTGCCTAGTTGAAGGTAGAGGAACTATAATGTTGAATAACCTGATAAAATGTGAAAACATTTATTGGGTAAAAGGATTGAATTATAATCTATTGAGTGTTTCTCAGTTGAATAATTCAGGTCACAGAGTAGAATTCGAAAACAAGAAGGCAAAGATCTTCAATGAATCATGAAATTTGATTGGTACTAGTGAGCAGACAAAAGGTAACTTATTCTATCTAAATGATATTGACACCACTTTATTAATGGCTAGAAATGAAGACATATGGTTGTGGCACAAAAGATTATGTCATGTGAAATTTGAAAACATGATAAAGATAAGAAAAAAGAGAAATGTAAGAGGTTTATCGATGATGACCAAGCCCGACAATATCATGTATAAGAATTGTCAAAAAGGTAAGATGACAAAGTATAGTTTCAAAATAAAAACCCATACATTTTATGCCATTCTAGAGTTAGTCCATACTGACTTATGTGGACCTATGAGGACAAATAGTTATTATGGTGATAGATATTTTATTCTCTTTGTTTATGATTACTCTAGAATGATGGCAATAATGTAAGGAAACTCAGGTGCGGAAACAGCTTCCTACGCTAATCTCTATAGGAAAGTATTGTGCAAATTCTTTTAAATCCTTACAATTTCAGATTTGTTAACTAATTTAACAAAGATATTGCAACCAC
>MU224313.1:159941-183562 GCA_018584345.1 Thuja plicata | reverse complement strand
AAAAGAGGTCATACTTGAATATGTGCAATCAAAAGAACAATTAGCTGATATCTTCACCAAGCCACTGCCCAAGGATACATTTGAGTACCTGAGAAAAAGACTAGGGGTCAAACCCATGTCTCCCAGTTAGTAAAAGGACAGAAGGCTGCATCAGCCATATATTATCAGAATATCATTCATGATTGATGCAAGCAAAAAATGAACTTCAAAGCTACATCTATATACAGAAAGGTATATATCAGAACCAAGCACCAAAACATATTGTTATATTGATAATGGATAAGGGAAATTCAAGGAATATATTATGGATAGAAGAAATTGTTTAATAGAATGTTAGATATTTGACAAATATTTGTTTGGCATTGTTGGCAAAGGGAGAGAATGTATCCATATTATCATCAGAAAATATTCATTATCAGATTACTCAAAACAGGGAGAGATCATTTCTATAGGGAGAGAATCTATATAAAAGTTGCAAACAATAGATAGTGACATCAAGAAGAAGAACAGTCAAAAGAGAGAAATTGACACAAACAGAGGACACAACACATCAAAAGAAGAAACAAAAAAGATGCAAGAATCAAATCTAAGCTAACACAGAGCTTACCGGAGGTCAGACATTTTTATCAGTTATCAAAACAAACTGTTTGGTAATTTGATGAATCTCAACAATTGTATTTCATGTTGTATTAGAAATAGTATAGTGTGATAATATAGCATGTTTCCATCAATGCCAAAGGGAGAGATTGATGACCTGTAACTAATTGAATGTTTGATAATGTTAAGTTGAAAATGATGCAAAACATTAAACCAGTTAATGGTGTGTATTGTCATTGATGTCAACTTGATATCATCTATACGGTCATGTACATAATGCCAAAGACTATAGAGAATCAATGGAACAATGGTTATGCTTTTAACAATGCATAAAAGTCAAGTATTCACTAAGTGATAGACAACATCGATGGAGTGCACACCATCGGTAAAGACAGAGATAAAGTCACAGTGATGCCCGATGAGCAGAAGACTGTATTTCCCAATGAAGAAGAATCATAGGAAGCCCGAAAAATTGAAAATAGAGTTGCTCGACGAGAAAGATCCAATGATACCCAATGGACGGAGATCCCAAAGCTAACTGAAGTTACACCAATGGAACTGGCAGTTGTCACCGAGGATGAACTGTAGAATTGACCGACAGAATAGAGAGATCAAAAAATGACAAAATATCTAGCTGACAGAGGTTAAGGATAGACTTAACTAATTGTTTTATTTGTTTTATTCAGCCACAGTTAAGCAATTGATTTATACAGTTGGCAAGAAGATAACTACAAGATAAATTAGGAGTTAAAGCCATAAATCAAATTGGCTAGATTATTTTTCATGCCAAGAATCAAGAATCAAGAATTAAGGAATATCATGTCTATATAAGAGACAAGCATAATTCATTTCCACATGCAATCAAATACACGGGGGAGTGAATTGAAAAAATATGTTGAAGAGAAACTGGTGAAGGATAAACTTCATACAGTCCTGATCAATCAAGCTAAGGAAGAGCTAAAGAATTCTACAGACACCGACGAATAGTGAAGCACAACATCACAGAGCAGAAAATGTGAAGCATAAAGGAATTGAATTGATACATTGATCAGAGAGGTATTGCACATAAATAGATCTGAATATCTGCAATTCAAAGTTGCATTAGAAACAGGTCATTGTGTTTCAGTTTAACCATTGAATCATTAATTCTCTTAACAGAGCAGGACTTAACCATCTTTTGTAATTGAGGTATATCCTAATATATTAACAAAAAGGTTGATTCATGATAGTAGCATTGGTCTTACCTAAAGCCTATTGACAGTCTAAGAAGGAGGCTGATTCAAGGATGGTAGTAAGATTAGCATAAAGCCTATTGACAGTCTAAAGGTTGATTCAAGGATGGTAGCATAAATGCAAGATACTAAGTGACAACCTATGTATAAAAATCCTCTAACAAGGTTGCACTTAACATTGTGTTTGTAACCTTTAACAGGGTTGGCTCCTAATAGGGCTCACTTCAAAAGAGTGAAAGTTTGGGGTACCGGTCCTAGTGGTTTTTTTCCTTAACAGGGTTTCCATGTTAAAATCCATGTGTTATGTGTGTATGGTTTATTACTTTATTCTTTTACATTTCACATATGCATTTTAGTATTGATTGGTATACTCTGCATATTTACTGAGTATTGGTAAATAAGTTTTACTGCTTGTCAATAATCAAGGAGAATAAGGACAGACAAGGTAAACCAATAGACAATTAATTATTTCAAGTATTTCAAGGCATACATCTTGTAGGGACTTAATAATCTAAGGTGTATTGATTGGTGGATTAAAGTTTAAAGGATAAATTTTTGAGGCCACTGATTCACCCCCCCACCCTCTCAGTTATTACTAACAATGGAAACAAAGGAATGTGGCCAAGTTACTCAAAATTGACTACCACAAAAACTATATATCATTATACTTTATAATATATACTACTCCCCATATAAACACATATTCCTTGTATATTACTCCCCCTTTGACATTAATGACAAAGGTGTTAAAATTGTAAGTCTCTAGATACTTACTCCATATATACATCTAGATATACAACCTGAAGATTCTTTATCTCTTGCTACCAGAAAGCCTTCATTGCATCAACTGTTTAGAGATGGGTGCATAGAGCATAAGTGAGCTTCTCCATTTTTATCAGGTCCATGCAGGGACCTTGATCATATGTGACAATAGTGGCATCAATCTATTTGATGTTCTCATCCAGAACTACAAAGGAGGGCCCAAGTGCATTTCTCAACTGAGTCTGCCGAGTCCTTATCTTAATTATCTCCATTTTAGCTTTTTCTATCTTGTCAAGCTGACCTTGATAGATATTGTTGCAAATGTACATGTCTTGTGTGGATGTTTTGACTGATTTCCTAACACTGTCAACCAAGATATCTGCCTCCTCTATCTTCTTGATATGTTCAACGGTGAATTTCACCCTATCCATGTAGTTGGCTATTACATTTCTACCTTTATCTGCCAACTCTTTCAACATAGACTGACCAATCTTCAATGGCTTTAAATCTAAGGAAAAATTCTTTACTAGTTCATTCAACCTTTCTTTTTTGTACTCATCTTCAGCAATTCTAGTAGCCGAGTCTACTAAGTTTGTGAAATGTGCTTTGAAGCTTGTTAGTATACTGTCTACATCATCAACTGACTAAATTTTTGCTACTTTCTTGTCCGCGGGTACTAGGTCATTCAAGATGTTTACTGATTCCAAGAAGAGAGGTTTTCTCATAACCTATTTCTCTTTGGCTTTTTTCATGGCTAGGACACTGATCTTAATCAAATCCTCTTCTCCCCATGCATCCAGACTTGTTGAGTCAGAAGTTAAACTTGACAACAATGAGGTAGATGGTTGAATGGATGGTGTGAATATGGTATTCTGACTAGTATCCATGCATTCACTTTTAACTGGGATATCCATGACTAGTGTCTCATTGTTTTGATTATCTTCCTCTTTGTTCAAGTATGTTGAATCTATAGAGGGAACTTTATCTTGTTGCAAAGATGTATCATCAGTGCATACCTTCTCTGTCTCTTCCGAGTTTACAAATGCTTTTTCAACTTTATCCATATCATTATCAGAAGCGGTCATAGATATCTTGATATCATCAATCACTATAGTATCCCCTAAATCTTTTGTTGTATCAGAGGCTATTGAGACTAAGGGCACTGAAACCTGTGGACCTATCTTAGGTGCATTCTGAATTACTGGTTCTGCAACTTTTTTAGGAGGAACTGGAGTTTCCTTAGTTATAGACGTCATTGATGGATACATATGTCTATCCAAAAACACTTGTGCAAAATATTTTTCAGTCTCTATCCCAACTAACTCATACTCTTTGTTCATAATATGAAGAGTCCTTGTCTTTGTTCTGAGATGAGGATTTACCAAATCTAATAGAATTTCCTTCTCATAATGTGCACAAACAGGAAGAAGATTATCCAATGTTTCTTCTCTAATCCTCATATCTTCCTCGATCGCATGCCTTTTCATTATCTCTAGAATGTTCCATAGCTTGTCTAGTATCACTATTTTGAGTTCTAGAACAAACTTTTTAAACTTGATCATGTGGGAAATGAGCATAGAGTGTATCTCAGATTTATCTATCTCCTGATACTTGTCATAAACCTTTGTAATTGTATCTAGTCTCCCTTCATTGACAATAATGTTCCTTAAGACATTAAGACTAGGTCTGAAACCTACCTCAAGAGGAGCTTGTGTGTTCTTTACCTTGCTCCTTGTAGTTCTTGAGGATGGATGACTAGTGGGCACTTGCTTCCTTCCTCTAGACTTCTTGCTAGGTAGTGATGGTGGAGATTCTTAAAGATCAATGGTGGTTGATGGCGTAGATGTATCTTCATTTGATTTCTTCTTCTTCTTCTTGGGCATATCATCAGTCTTTTTTGTTTTTACTTCTGTGGGATTCTTGTCTAGTTCTTTGGCTATCTTGGCTTCTCTAGCTCTATCAAGATCTTGTGTAACACCATGAAATTTTAGGATATTTGAGGTAAACCTAGATACCTTCCTTTTGTTCTTAGCACTGTATAAGACAAAATCAACTTGATTTGTATTTTCTCTGTAAGTACCCCATCTAGGTTCATTGGGATCCTTGGGCGCAGATAAGAGGACTTGTGCATAACTTTCCAGAACATGTTCTTCGATTTCATAACTAAGAGGGTGAATCCATTTTGTTCTAGGCTCAACTGCCTCCATGCCAGTATAGTCAGTCTCCACCATAAAGCATATGGTGTCTTTGTACTTCTCAACTATTTTCTTAGGTATCCTTAACCTTTTCTGCATCTTGATTCTGAATGTCTTGATGTCCATGTCCATAGAATCCTTCACACTACTCTCTGATGTGGCTTTTAATGAAATCTATGACATAGTGGGTTTGCTTTTGTCTAGGTAGAGATTTGCAACCTTTCCTACTATGTGGAAGTAAAGATATATGATCAGTGAGCCAAACATGAATATCTTTCTCTTTTCATGCTTAATAGCTCAGATGTTGTCAATCAATTGAGCATGCAATATCTCACATAGGTTGTACTGAGTATTGACATTCGCCATTTTTATTGTTGCTAAGATAGTAGATACAGATACATTGTTTAGTCTACTTGTGTGCTGGAATTTATAACCTAGTATCATGGTAACTAGCTTTATTTCATCTTCCTTGATGGGATCAACTGTCATACCGTGCCTATCACTCTTGGATAAGCATGCTTGCTCAACTTGTTTCTTAACATCTTTACCAGTTGGAAGAACTAGTCCAGTCTTGGGAAGTCCAGTCATCTCATGAATTAGATCTGCAATGATGTGGACAAGAACCTCACCTATCCAATATAGATCATCATGTATCCTGCTCAATAATATCTTCACCCATTCTGGCTCATATAAATCATGTGCATTGGAATACTCAAAGATAGGCTTATCAGTGAGATGCGCGTATTCATCCTTAAATGTATAATATGGTTTCATCATAGAACCCATGAGAGATGCAATGTTGTTGTCTCCAAATGTTTCCTTCTTGCAATAAACATATGCGCGGATGTCTTCCACATGTACAACTCCTAGCGGAGTCCTAGAGAATGCTCCTTCGACATCATCCAGTATGGACTTGAATGATTCTTAAATGATGCGACTGCTAGGGTTCCATTCAAGTTGTTTAGTGCTTTGATGCTTGATGCCAATCTGCTTTCTGAATGCTTCAATCTCAAATGCAAAGTTAGGTTTTAATGATCTTTTGCCAATTTATATAAAGATCAATTGCATTTAATGCTTGTTGTCGTAAAGCGGTTTACAGAGAGAATTTCAAACTTTGTTAAGAACAAAGCAAAGGCAATGCATGAATGCATACAACCTCAATTCATGATTACATGCATAAATCCATATGCGCATACTCAGAGGTGAGTATACCAGCCATGCAGGGGTTCAGATCTAGAATAGCTCCCCCTAAGATCATGAGAGTCAACTATTCAAAAGTAGAAGGTGCGTCCACTGAGGATGCATCTTCTACCTTTTTCTCTTCATTATTCTTCTTTACTTCAACCCATATTTTATCTGAGTTAGCTTTGGCTTCCAAAAACTTGACTTCTCCTGATTCTTCAAACAAAGACTTCTTGGGATTCTCTTGTCCTTTTGTTCTTGATCTGTAAAACCTTGAGATATGTCCAACTTTTCCACATGAGTGACAGATGATAGGAGGTCTGGTGTTGTTATTCATCATGCTATATTTCTTGGATATGTGTCCATTGTAGTTACATATCTAACATGTGATGTTCTACAAGTCTCTTTGATGTTGATTTCTCTGATTGAATTGAGTTTGATTCATTTGGTTCAGTTGTGGCTGATTTTTTTGATTTGTTCTGCAATGAATAGCCCTATGAAATAACTTATTATAGGAGTAATAGTAACCATTGAAGGGTCTTACAATCTTACAATCTCTTTCCAAGTGTCCATGCTTGTTACAGGCGTAGCAAGTATAGTTGACTGCCTTGTGCTTACCTTTTGGTGATTCTGCTTTAGTCTCTTCATGATTTTCAATTTTCTTTTCTTCTGAAGATTCTGTTAGAACTTTCTTTCTTTCTTGTAATGAGTTGATCTCAATTTGAGCTAAACTATATCCCATACCAGTGTTGTCACATTTTAGATTTTGTGCATAGAGCTATGATTGAATCAGATTAGAGTTTGTGTGTAGTTTATCAATCTTGTCTTTTGCTCCTGATAATTTAGATTCAATTTTGTTCTTGATATTTTCCAATTCCAAGATTTTCATATTGGCTTGCATGAGTTCTTCATCCAAATATTTTTTTTCTTTGTTCTTTTCTTCAATAGTTGTTAAGCTATCAATTAACTGATCATTCAATTCTTCTATCTTATCTTTTAGAGACATGTTTTCTTCATTCAGTTTCAAATCATTGGTGGAGCAATCTTTTAGTTCTTTCCTTAGTTTCTTGATAAGCATTTGTGAGCCATCAAATTTTAGTTTAAGTTCTTAATTTTCTTTCTTAGATTTGTCTAGATCTTCAAGGGCTGCTTCAAGATTATTTTTTAGATGTTTGACTTCTGCTGAATCCACGATATCCACAAAGTGGTTAAAATTTTCTCTCTAAGGACCAAGCTCTGATACCAATTGTTGGAAACACTGAGAGGGGGGGGGGGGGGGGAATCAGTGTNGGGGGGGGGGGGGGTGAATCAGTGTTTAGCTAATTATTCAAATTCAACAACTTAAACATAAATCAATCATATAACATGTGAAGCTTAACACAAGATCAAATAACACAAGATATGATTACAGGGAAACCTTGATTAGATGAAAACCCCGGTGGGAATTAGTACCCACAAATATTGCACTAGTATAATGAACCTGTTAGAGTTCCTTTGCCCTATTAGGAGAAGTCTTTACAATGTAAGTACAATGACCTGGTTAAGGGTCTGACCCTATTAGGAGTCTTTTAAAAATAACCCTGTTAGGGGTGAGGACTCACTATCTAAGAGCTCACTACTCAAAGAGAAAGAAGGCTACAACCTCTTGAGAATAGATATGCACTATATCCAAAAGTGAACTACTATATGTGACACAGATGTCTGATCAGTTCCAGTTATGCACTTATGCTCTTAACCTCTTTAAGGGCTCTATCTCATTCTAATATCTTCATACTACTCTACTATACATCTTCTCTAACTATTTTGATGACACTTACAATATATCTTTGCATTACATATATATATATCTTTATGCCTGAATAGACGCGACTTATAAACAAGACCTTAGTCAGCCAAAAACAATATTCACAATTCTTCCAAACAAATTGGCTTAAGAATGTTTACAACAAATTTTAATACATGATTACTAACTTATTACTATAGGCACTTAGCCTTTACATAACAAAAGGTTATACGCTAATCAAAATCATGAAGTTGGCTTCATACTCTATATTATGAACTGCTAGTGTACTTGTTCTTTCTGTAACTTTTCTGTACTGCCATTCTGTACCATGCATGTATAGGGTAAGAATAATAACATAACATACAACTTAAGTTTGAATGAACATATCCTGATGTGGTTTTACTCACGTGTGCTAATGCAGTGATCGACTGCAAGTCACTATTCTATTCTGTCTTCTGCACTTAGTCAATTTTCACTTCATAGTTTACTGTCAAAACTTCATATGACTTTGTTGCCACAATGAAAACACAAAATAATACATATACTCCCTGGGAGTCAACTTTCCAAAAACTACAACATGGTATTTAGTAAAGGCATCTGTTTGGGTGGTTATACGTGCGGTAGATTATCTCCATTATGGAGGCCTCCCAGCCTACAGAAGTTACGTTCTGTAGGTTTTTACGCACCATAAGGGTGCTAAGGGAGATCTTCTTCCCAGGATAATAAATTGAACACCCATTCATTGTGAGATTAATCATAATGACATATTTTCTATACCAGTTTGGATGGGCTTGGTATTAGCCTGTTACCGGTTCAGCAATCCACTCTCACTGGCTCAATTAAAGCACTTGGGAGGTAACCACACTAAGGGACTTGCATGGATTTATCTTAAACATAAGATCCATGAAGGCAAGGGGAGAGGATACATCCATACATTTCCTAGGGTTTACAAAAACTAGAAGACACTTCAGACACATGAATGAAATGATTCATTTTAAAGCACCAAGCTGAAGTGTTTTCTAACTACTAAAAACACACATCAAAGTTTCAAAAAACACAAGGTCTTCCAAAAACATCCTGCATTAAGATGATTAGTATTTTTTATGATTCATTCTTCATCCCATGATTTCCAAAATGCTACACAAATCATCAGTAACACAGAAATCCAGTATGCTAAGTGCAGAAACAAATTTAGGAATGTAGAAAATTAGAAACTTGCATGAAAAACATCAAATTTACCACCTACGTAGGAACATGATACCACCTGCATAGAACTAGGGTACCACCTACACAAAAATAGGCTACCACCTATGTAGCTTCTAACCACTTGCACAGAACCTGCAACCAAGTGCGCAACAACTGATCAGAAGCTTAAAAAGTAGTGAAAACTTGCAAAATCAGAGGTATTTTGCACATCTAAGCATGTAAGAATATCAAAAACACAACTATGGTTTGTTCCTTATTCCATTTAGGATTTATTTGGAAATATTTAAGTCAATTGGAAGCCCTAATTATCTTGCATGTGCATTAAACTGATTTAGGAACACCATAAAGAAAAAATCTGCATTTGATCCTAAACTAGTTCAAAGTTCATTTTAGATTCCCAAACCAGGTGTGCATGTTCATTTTAGTTTCCTTATCAACTTAAAAAACTTGATTTTGTATAAATTATTCTATTTGAACCCCTAGTTAGGCTAGATTGTGACTTTGATCGAAATTGGAAAAAGCTTGATTGCTTGTAACCCTAAACTAGGTGAAGTTCATTTTAAGAGCCCAAATCAGATGTGAGAGTTTATTTTAGGCTTGCAAATTGAAATTTGAGGTTCATTAACCAAGTTAGGGTTCATTTTCATTGTTTAGGATCCATTTTAACCTTATAATAGATGAAAATCAGAAGAGAAAGCATAAAATGTAGAAGTGCTTCCTAAACTTACAAATACTGATCATAAACCCTAAACATGGATCATATTTGACCAACTGCATAGCTAAGTAGCCAACTGTATAGATCTAGTTTCCAAGCGCATAGATCTGGGTCCCAGATGTGCAAGACTTGCAATCAACTACACAGGAATCAACCACCTGCACAAAACGAGTGACCACCTACGTAGAATCAGTGACCACCTGTGTAGAATCAGTGACCACCAGCATAGAATCAGTGACCACTTGCGTAGAACCTATAACCACCTACACATAACTCTTTCAAAAACCTGCAAAATGCACAAAAACACAAAAAAAATTATCAGTTAGGCATGTTTCATGTCGGGTTCACCAAATGTAAGACCAGAAAAAGGCATGAATAGCATATCAAGGAAACCACAAAACCCTAAAGACATGCAAACCTATCTAATCTATCATGAAAACCATTTGAAATGAGAGTATAACATAAAGCATGAAAACACTTAAAACTCCCTCCAAATGTAGCTTCCATTTCCTCCTTTCTTCTCTATGAGATGGATTATGTGTTGCTCTTTTGTCAATGACAAAATTGCACAAATATTGAAAAGCCCAAATTGAAAGAGATAATACTAGGAGATAGTGGTTCTTAAAATTGAATGAGAGAAAAGCATCTCCATTTATAGCAAATGAGAAGCAATTAGGTGAATATTGCATAGAATCAATGCACAATAGAGGGAAAAGAAGGTAGGATTCTTGGAAGCATGAATAGGGGGAAAAAGAATGAAGAAATATTGGAGATATTGAAGATATTGAAGAAGCACCTTAATAGGGATGTGAATCCTCAATTAAGGGATATGACAATTAGGTGGGATTAGGAGGATATTAATTCAATTAATAAACCAATATTCCTCCCAAATCTAAATTAGTATTTATAAAATTACAAAATCTCATAAATTTAGAATTAGGCAATTAATTAATTAAAAATTAATTAATTGTGAAGACTTAGGAAAAAGGGAATAAATAAAGTCAATTTACTTATTCAATTAGGACATAGGGATAAACTATGGGTTATTCATCGCAAGAGGATAGGTTAGTGAATTATCAATCAAATTTAAGGTATTAATGTTGAATTGAAATGATTTTGATGATATTGATAAGGATTAGGATAAATTTTGAGGATTCTGGAATAGTTTAGGAAATCATGAGGCATCGATGAGCTTTGACAATGCACTCGTATAATGATGTTTGGAAATGATTGAATAGTGCCAATGAACTTTGATGAAACCATAGGATTGAAATAGAAATGGGGAAAACATCGATGAACTTGGACAATGTTCCCGAAATAATAATGATCAAAAATAGTATTGATGATCTTTGTCAATGCTATTGAATTGACAATGATAGATTGATATCGATAACACTGATGAACTTTGACAATGTTATCAAATACCTGATTAAGGGGATACAAAGCATCGATGAACTTGGACAATTCTCCTAGAATGATGGCAAGATTGATTGAATTTGGAATAGGGTTTTGATCGGTTTTGAAATTAGATTAATTAGGCATTAATGATCTTGGACAATGCCCCAAAATGGTTGGAATGAGTCCAAACAATTTTGAAAGTGATTAGGAAAAGAATAGAATGGGTTTGAATTGATTTATGAAGATTTGGAATGGTTTAGGATCAAATAGGATCAGTTTAGGATCGAATAGGATCGGTTTAGGGTTGATCGAAATTGATTAGGAAAATGATCGATTTGATAAAGTGAGTAGAAATATTAGTAAATAACTGAACAATTTTGAAATATTCAATCATCGAAGAAATGCATAATGTTTTCATATATTAAAGATCATATGCGCAACATAGAGGAATAATTAGGTCGCAAAACAATGTTTCAATTGTGATGCAAAAAATGTTAAAATAAGTAGAGCAGTAGGTTCGAACCATTTTTAGGTCTCTACAGTTTGATCACCTTAAAAAATAAACATTGTTTGATGTGTCCTAAAAGGTCACTAAAAATATAATCTCCTCAAAACAAGCAATAAATTTCAATCCCTGAAATACATGTTTAAAACTCTCTAGAAAGTCTCTTACAAACTCTTCTGTCAGAATAAATATCACGTACTTCGAGACAAAAATAATGAAATTTGCAAAAACCATTAGAGGCTCACATATGGTCATTCCTAGGTTGCATCTGGTTGCATTAGCTTTCATCTAGGGAACTTTCTCTCATTTGGTAATTCCTGGCTCACATACAGGAAATTTTCTCGCATACTACATATCAAAGCTCGCATCTAGTTTGCATAAGCTTGCATCTAGAAAATCACAGCTCACATTTAAGGAGTCACATCTAGGATAGTGGGTACTTTCACATGTCACTTAGAGAAACTTAGTGTTTTTTTATACCATTTTGGCTCTTTAGTCTATTCTTGTTTCTCTTGTTGGTCCGCCTATCACTATTTCACAACTTTCTTAGAAGTCTATCTTGCATGTCCTTTTGGATTCTCACAATTGGTCCCAAAATGCATGGTCTTTTACTTATCAAAACCTCTTGATTCCCATATCACTATGAGGGCATTCTAACCCTCTGAGACTGGAGTCATTCAGTCAAAAAAAAACATAAACACTCTTTCGGTACTTGGACACACCTACTTGGACAATTTGAAATCCTATTGACACTATTGGAAAACCTTTGAAAAAGTTTTGACCCAACTTTCATGGTTAACACAAGACGTAATCAATACCTCGCTGACGAATCAGAGATACCTCCTAGATTATTCTATTTTCAACAAGGAGAGACATCTCACAATCCCCTATTTGATCAAGACTCACTCGCAATGGAAGCACCTCACCAAGGATGGAGTGCATCTTTTGATGAATATAACAATGAACAATACCATAACGAACAAGAAAGTAGTTACAAAGAAAAAAATTAGGGTTGTCCTTTATTTGACTCAGATAGTGACGAAGACATATCTGAAGAAGAGTATAACAAACTCAAACAAAGTAGAGGATTTCAAAGGACCTTGGAAAAAATTATTGGTGAAGACAAAGAGAAGTATTTCCTACACTTAGCTTCTCTTGGGGTTAGACTTCCCAAAGACTATTATGTTGAGATACTAAAGGAAAAGAAGGCACCAAAACCTATTTCTATTCTCACCAAGCAATTGACCTTAATGCAATCCGAGCTTGCGACACTCAAGAAAGAAAAGATCAAACCTACAAAAAAAATACTCTTTGGAGCACATATGTCCATTTCCTTTTGACAAGAGTATCAACATGGTTCCATTTCCTCCTAACATGGAAAGACCCAAATATGACAAGTACATGGGAGAAACTGATCCACATGACCATGTTAGAGAATTTTGTGCTCTAAGCATATAGTACATGCATGAACCTACGTATCTAATGAGGATATTTCTGGGAAGTCTAGGTGGAAATGCTATGGAGTGGTTCTCCAAACTCACACCAAGTGTGCAATATTTTAGGAGTTAATACAAATATTTGTCCAACATTACTCCTACAACATACAACATAATGTAACCATGATGGATCTTTGTAACATGAAACAAAGAATAGGTGAATCCTTTACACACTTTTTACAAAGGTGGAGGAGAACATTTTCAAGGTACTCAAGAGCAATACCCGAATCTGAAAAGATGGAAATCTCTATCAACAACTTGGTACCCGAAATAAACTATGATTTACAAATACAAGATTCACCTAGTTTTGATAGAATGATCAAGAAAGCTATTCTTGCTGAAGATGTCATGGTCAAGAAAGGAGAAATCGCACTGCAACCTGATAATAAATCTAATAACTTCAACAACAAACCTAAGTGGTGGAACAAGAACAAGAATTTTGTTAGTGATGGAGTGGTAGAAGCATCCAATACAAACACTAAACCAGCGGTGTTCAATATAACGAATATCTTACAAGCAAGAAAAGCTAAGGTAACAACTACAATACCAAGAGAAAATAATGAGAATAATAAGAGTAAACCATGGACTTCTAGAACTCAAAGAAAATTTACTCCTTTGGGAGAACCTCTTGAGACAGTTTTGAAGACACTCTTGGATAATAAACTCCTCATGATACTTGATTTGAAACCATGGGAATCGGAAGTTAAACCAAGATGGTGGAATGACAATGTCTATTGTGTATTTCATAAAAAAAAGGGACATAAGAATAATGAATGTGTTAAGCTCAAACACTTTATACAAGACCTCATTGAGGGTGGCAAGATCAAAGTGGAAGGACATACCACTAACAAAGATCACACGACATTTAAAAAACCATTTCCTAACTACAAAAAAGGGGAAGCTTCTAAAGGAAAAGGAAACAAAGTGAATTACACCTATTCTCATAGAGACAATGTGATCAACATGTTGGACATTAAAAGTTAATCAATCAATGTGATCACTATTAAAGGTTCCAAAGACAAATCAACACATTCAAACATGGCAATGCAAATTCAAGCACAATTCATGATCAAAGGAGCTAACTCCTCATCCAAGCAAGCGACATCCTGTAAAGTACCTATTGTCACAATTCCTAAATCAACAGTGACAAGACAAACAGTTACTATACCATCTACAAACTATAACTTGGTAGACCAATTGCAAAGGACCTCAGCTCAAATTTCTATATTTGAGTTACTAAAGATCTCTTTAGTGCATAGGGAAGTTCTTGAACAAGCCCTACATTCCATAAATGTTCCAAAAGACTTTTATATAGACAAGTTCCAGGAAATGGTCAATCACATTTTAGCTCCACATTCCTCTCCTTTTTGGAAGAAGATGACAAGTCCTTGACTCATTTGCATAACCAACCCCTCCACATTGATGTTTTGATTCACAAATCCCATGTCAAACATGTATCGATAGATGGAGGTGCGAGGTTGAATATATGTACCCTCAATCTAATCAAGAAATTGGGTCTTTCATAATAAACCATTGATTCAATAAGTAAGATAACTATCAAGGCTTACGATGAAGAAGAAAGATCATCCAAAGGGCTCATTGTTCTACCAATCAGAATAGGACCAATTGAAAACAGTGTGATTTTTGAAGTTATCGATCTACCATTGGCCTATAATATATTACTAGGGAGACCTTGGATACATGAAATGCAAGCAGTGTCATTTACTTACCACCAATGCATCCAATTCCCACATAATGGGGTGAAAGTAACACTTCCAATAGATTCAAGATACACTTGCAACAATGCTAAAGTAGATATTATGGTTCCTCACAATAAGGAAGTTTCAAAAGAATCCACACTTGAAACTTCTAAATATATGGTGATGAGAAGCTTTGGAAAGAGATTAAAACTTGAAGAAACTAGTATGGGGGGATACAAACTAGACATGATGCCATCACTGGCTAACATTCCCATGTCTCCAAGATCTTATAGGAAACCTTCCTCATCTTTCACACCTACTTCATCAAAATAAAAAGACATTCACAAAACAACTTGTATGGTCAGAGCCTCTACTTCTCAAGAAGATAAAAAGAAGATAAAGCAGCCTTGGCTTGGCTCTATAAGGGAGAACATAGAGAAAATGAGGTAAAACATGTGGATATATCCCCACAAAAATATGGTAAAGGATATGACCTTATCAAACAAATGGGATACAAGGGGAAGGGACCTTTAGGAGATAAAGGAAAAGGACTAATTGAACCTATACACATGGAATTTAGAAACACCAAAGAAAAAATAGGGTTAGGTTTCAATATTAATTTAGAAAACCCTACTTTAAGAGATGGTCCATTTTTTTATGAAGGAAGTGATGATGAAGAAGAAGAAATAGCACTTGAACCATGGACACATGAAATATTATTACACATTGGTACTGAGTATCCTAAATATCAAGGGGAAAGCTATGTACCTAACTTTGTAGCACAACAAGAGCATCATGTTCCTTTCTTGTCACAAGATGATATCCAAGAAGTAGAGGAAGAAATAGAAGACTCTCTAGACATCCAATAGATAGAAGAAAATCATGAATAAATACCCCAACAACAAGATGTACATCCTAACTGGGGTAAATTGGTGACAATTTCACATATCGTATACTTGCCACACTTTGATATACAAATGGCTAATAGGGTACATCAGGTAACCATTGTTGAGTTCTTAAACATATCTGATGATAAAATAACAAATTCACATGATTATGAATGGGATCACATGTATAATGCTACAATGGACATTTAGGTAGATGTAATTCACAAATTTTCATCTCTATTGGAAAGAGGAGAGAGTTCTAACACTTCCCCTAACATTGTTCTTGCCCCAGAATCAGATGAGATACCACTACCCAAGATTGTTGATGGAGATATTGGTGCTTTACTAGGTGTAAAGGAAATTCAAAGGATACAAGCTATGAGTTTAAATTTGATGAGATAAGAAGAAGAAAGCTCAACTGATGAGTCGATAGAGTTAGGTCCGCATATTACTAACAATGACCCTAATAATGAAAATTCAACTCTTAATGATCTAAACACTGTAGAAACTAACTTAATAGAACATTTCTTGTTAGTTAATAGTCTTGACACTGACACAATGTTGTCCTTACCAAACTCTGAATCATTATCCTTGGTAAACCCTGACCTGATTGATTAGACCAATTCATACCCTACTCCTATCATAAACTCTCCTAATGACTATGCTTTGGCCTATTATCTAAATGCTTGTGAACCCTATCCCTCTTCCACCAATGCAAGGAGTGTGGACATGTTAGAGGAGGATATCAAGTTTCTTAGTCACAAATT
This sequence comes from Thuja plicata, assembly GCA_018584345.1. NCBI lineage: Eukaryota > Viridiplantae > Streptophyta > Pinopsida > Cupressales > Cupressaceae > Thuja > Thuja plicata. The sequence continues at coordinate 167,137 of MU224313.1, read as the reverse complement.
GAAAAATAAAAAGAAGAAAAGAACTGATGGTGAAAACCACGTTGTGGAAGTATTAAATTCTAAAATAGTAAAAATAAAAGACATATATGATGGTGAAAACCTCTCACAGGTGCCAAAAGATGAGATTCTTGATATCTTTCTTGAGAACTTTCAAGAAAGATCTTCAGTTCTGATAGAACCAACACAACCAGTTAACTTGGGAAAAAAAAGCTCCTAAATTTGTTCACCTAGCACAATCCTTATCAAAAGAAGAAAAGATGCAATTCCCTGAATTCCTCAAAGAGAAGAAGATCAACTTTGCATGTTCTTACACTGATATGCTTGGACTTGATCTTGAGTTAATAATGCATCACTTATCTATAGCTCCTGGAATCAAACCCATGAAAAAAAAATTAAGAAAGATGCATCCACGTGTGGCATTATTAGTGAAAGCAGAGTTGAAAAACCTATTAAAATTTGGATTCATAAGAGTCATTGCTTATGCAGGATGGATTTCTATTGTGGTACCAGTTTCTAAAATAGATAAATGTATCAGGATTTCCATAGACTTAGGGACTTAAACAAAGCTTGTCCTAAAGATGATTTCCCATTTCCAAATATTGATATGATTATAGATCTCACAGCAGGATATCAGATGTATTCACTCATGGATGGATTCTCGGGCTATAACCAAATTAAGATTGCTCCTAAAGACCAAGAAAAGACAACATTTACATACACATGGGGAACATTTTACTGGAACATCATGCCATTTGGACTCAATAATGTTGGTGCAACATACCAAAGAGCTATGACAACAATCTTCCATGACATGATACACAAAAACCTGGAGGACTATGTGGATGATACATTGGCCAAGTCAAAAATAAGAATAACTCACATTGAAGACTTGAGAAAGATACTAGATCGCATGGAGAAATTTCAACTAAGGCTTAATCTAAAGAAATGTGCATTTGGAGTCCAATCAGGGAAACTCTTAGGGTTTATTGTATTAGCTAAAAGAATTGAGGTGGACCCCAGAAAGGTAAAATAAATAATGGAAATGTCACCTCCTCGCAATATCAATCAAATGAGGACGCTTCAAGGAAGACTTCAGTCCATCAGGAGATTTATGTCCCAACTAGAAGCTAGAGAGAAACCTTTCACAAAACTACTACATAAAGGTGTTACTTTCAAATGGGATGAAAATTTTGAAAACAATTTCAAAGAATTAAAAGATTACTTGGCTACTCCTATTCTCATGGTGCCTATTCATGGAAAACCATTACTACTCTATATCTCATCTACGGCTACATCACTTGGAGTATTGCTAGCACAGGAGAATGAAAAGAAAAAGGAAAGAGCTATCTATTACATCAATAGGACCTTGGTGTCTTATGAGCTCAACTATAGTATCATTGAAAAAGGTTGCTTAGCAGTTGATTTTGCATCCCAAAAATTGAGACACTACATGCTCTCGCATATAGTTAAACTTATTGCAAAAATAGACCCTCCCAAATATCTCTTGAGTAAAACAAAATTGATAGGAAGACTAGCAAAATGGGTCTTGATTCTAATTGAATTTGATATTGAGTATGTGGATAGAAGGGCTATCAAAAAACAAGTCCTAGTAGATCAACTAGTTGAGTCACCATTGCAACATGATGCACCTTTGATAATTGAATTTCCAGATGAAACAATCATGCACTTAACTGAATATCCATGGAAAATATATTTTTATGGTTCTTTCACACAACAAGGATCTAGAGCAAGGGTACTATTTATCAGTCCTCAAGGCTAAAAGATACCCAAGGCATATAAACTGAGGTTTCCATGCATGAATAACATCTTAGAATATGAAGCATTAGTAAACGGCCTCAAGGTTGCTATGGAATGGAAAATCATAGAGTTACATGTGTATGGTAACTCTCAGCTCATTATCAACCAAGTAAATGGATATTATTAGACAAAAGATGAAAAAATGATGGCTTACAAACAGCTGGTAGAATAATTGAAAAATTACTTTGTCTTCATCACATTCCAACAAATACCAAGAATGGAAAACAAAGCTACAAATGCTATGGATACACTAGCATCCATGTTACAACTGGAATAAAACAAATTCTGCTATGACTTCTTGGTGGAAGAATTATCCTTTCCACCCTTTAATACACCTGAATCCCAAGTAATTTGTGCTTTAAATGCCCAAGACCAATCCCAATATGCCAAAATAATTGCTTATCTTACTGATCAAACCTTACCCAATGGCTTATCTAGGAATGAAAAACAAGATTTAATTAGGGCATCATCGTGTTATGTCCTCATCACTACTAACTTATATAGACAAGGTCTTGACGGTACGCTTCTTAGGTGTTTAGAACAAGAAGAGTCTAATAATGCATTAAAAGAGGTTCACGAAGGTGTATGTGGATCGCACTCGAATGGATTTTCATTAGCTAAGAAACTATTAAGAGTTGGCTATTACTGGCCTACAATGGAAAAAGATGTGCAATTTTCTAAAACATGTCACAAATGTCAAACAAATGGAAACCTTATCCATGCTCCGACCAGAGAGCTCATACCTTTTATAACACATTGGGGAGTTCAGCAATGGTCCTTTGATCTTGTTGGACAAATTTATCCCAATTATTCAAGTGCACACAAGTAAATCATTATGACCATTGAGTATTTCACTAAGTGGGCCACGGTCGTGTTGCTGATCAAAGCCACTAGCAAACATGTTTCTATGTTCATCTTGAACTACATCATTTGTAGGTATGGGATACCTCTTCTATTATGATAGACAATGGGGGTCAATTCAAAAACCAAGATATTGAGGACCTTTGTACACAATTTCATATCACTCAGAATTATTCTTCAATCTATTATCCTCAAGGTAATGGACAAGCTGAGGCTTCAAACAAAAATATTTTAAAAATCTTACATAGAACTATGAGTAAGTCTGGCAGAGACTGGCATTTGCAACTAAATTTGGCACTATGGGCATATAGAAAAAGTATCTGAATACCAATAGGAGCCACGTCATTTTCTCTAGTCTATGGCACAGAAGCAGTGCTACCCATTGAAGTAGAAATTCCCTCTTTGTGAGTATCTTTTCAAGGTCTTGTTATAGATGAACAATACCACATTGATAGGTTTCATGCACTACAACTACTAGATGAGCACAGGCAACAAGCATTTGATCATCTCAAAGTGTACCAGAAAAGAATATCAAAAGGGTACAATAAGAAGGTAAAACCATGACAATTTCAAGTGGGGGATCTTGTTCTAAGAGAGAATCCTAAAAACCAGCCAAATAGAGAACAAAAAGGCAAGTTTGAACCCAACTGGTTGGGGCCTTATGTTATTACTGTAACTTTTGGGACTGGAGCTTATCAGTTATCTACACTTGAGGGAGATGTTCTTCCTAATCACATCAATAATCTACACTTGAAGCGGTTCTATGCTTGACATCTGGCTGACAGAGCCCATGCAGTGGAAATAGTTCTCAGAATACCAAAAAAATCAGAAAATTGATCCTGAAGAAATCCAAAAATAGTGGAAAAAGTCCTGAAAAAAAAAGGTATCCTTGGTGAAAACCTGGCAAACAGGCGCCTCAATACTAACCAAAAAAAAGAACAAAAATTTGAAAAAGAGAAAAGTACCTTGGCAAAAACCTGGCAAATAGGTGCTTGGTAGCAAAAATAAAAATCTTTTCCGATTGGTGAAATCTTGGAAAATAGGAATCACTTGTACTCTATGCTCTATCTATCAATGCACTTCTAACACTAATCCTTCACGATCACACCTGATCTATTAGTTGACTCTGATTCCTTACAAATGTCATATCCTTTCCTAGGATTTGTCTGCATTTGCGTCTTAGAAATAGGCATTCTGCACTGGGGGAATCTTTGCTAGCATGTCCGGTCTACATTTTCTAGGTTGTCCTAGGTTCTTGTCTTGGATGGTTTGCCTCTGCAAAATAGTATTTCTCAATACTTGCATCAAAACATCACTATCACAAACAAGGGTGTTTCTTAAACACTACCTACTTGTAACATACATTATACTAGTGTTTATCAACACTTTAACCATACTATTTTTTATCAACACTTTAATCAAATAGTGTTCCTAAACACTACATTGGATTACAATTGCTGAAAAAGTTAATCTCATATATTCATACATAAAAACATATTGCTTGATTCCAAGTTGTGATTGATGATTCTCTATTGTTCTTGAAAAATGAATCAACGATATTCCTCAATACTAGTTAAACACATATAGAGTGATCTTGGTTTGATTATGACTTTTTTATGTTCCGATGATGTTTCAAACTAGGGGCATATAAGAATTTATGAATTTTCTTTGATTGATTATCAATTGATGATTGTTATGTCTTCCGAGTTACTCCATGACGTATATTTAAAGACAGAGTCACAAGGATAGGGGCATAATATGTTCTTGGTTTCTGTGTATGGTGATTGTTTCAATGATCCTATAATTTCACCTCACTTGGATGTTTATGGTAAGACCTGTCAACATGAGTTGATAGCCACATATATCTCAATCCTTGTTATGTGTAAACTATGGTGAGGTTGAACCAATTTCCTTCTTTGTTTCTAAATCAGATTCTAAGTAAGGTGTATGATACATTATGTACCCAAGGAGATTGATGGGGAGGTCACCATTCTCTTCTAGATTCCTACTCCCTCTTAGGAATCTCACTTTGGACCCTGTTCACTTCAGGATCCTCTAGACTCCCACTCGAGTCTCTTAGGGTTACTCACAGACCCTAACTGGAAGGATTTCTATACTCCCTCTCTCCTAGGTTTCCTACCCACTGAAATGCTTCACTCTCTACCTTATCTTCCTCTCCATGACTGAATGAAGTTAGTCACGCACCTTCTCTTGCTATCTCCCTCTCCTACAAGTTCCCTAGCCGGACCATTTAGCTCGCCTAGGACTTGTCTACAATTCTGACTAGCCTCTTCTCAATCCCAAACACAAAAACATAATAAAAATACATGAGGGATGCTTCTTAACGGTCACACTCCATAGGATGGATTATAAGAGTCAAAAATCATCCATGATACTTGATTGAATTCAAAATCCTACTCTACAGAAGTCTGCACACAATAGAAGCACACACAGAAAACACAGGAAACTATTCTTTATTGAAAACTAGAAAATTACAATGTAAACTCAAATCTTCTATGCTAGCCTCCTCAGTCTCTAACTTCTCCAACCTCTTCCAAAATGGTTCTTTCCTTCATTTTATATCTCAGCCTGTTCTTGATTTGTAACCATTTCTAAGTTACCTGTCCGCCTGAGGATTCTAACTGCCTCGGCTCTTCATCTTCCTCCTGTAACTGTCATCGATATCATCCTCTACATGGTTGTCGACGTGGACATCCTTTTCCTCTATGTCATTCTCTTTCATTTTTTTTGTATATGACTTTTCAACTTCCATCTTGTTGCGGTATCGCAGCTCTTTCTCGACTCGATCAGATGCTTACCTTACTCCGGATGTTTAATCGCATAGTCGTGAGTCATAAAAACTATGCATGCCTTACCCCTGCAACCTTGCGATTCATTGTCATTGCACACTCGCAACACTTACAACCAATCTTCCATTTGTTCTGCGACTTGGTGATACATGATTGTCGCGCTCTCGCAACGCTTGTCACCGAGCTGCCAGTTATCCTGCGATTGTGCGATGTATTGTTTGTCACATCCTCGCAGCTATTTTTCATTGACCGCTGATACCCTTTCAACTGTGCGATACACGGTCATCGCCTTGTCACAGCCATCTTCCACTAATTGCCAAATTCATTCTGACTTTGCGATACACTGTCATCGCACCATCGCACACATTTGCCACTAACCACCGTTAAACCACCGACTTCGCGATTCACTGTTATCGCCTTGTCGCAGCTGTTTCTTGTTAACTGCCAGTTTCCTTCCGACTGTGCGATGCACTATCATCATGTTTTCATGACAGTTTCAATTTAATCTCCCAACTCCTTGTGACTGTGCGATAAGCATAACATAACCGGTTCCTGCTAGACAGTCACCGTAACTTTGTAGGCCTTTTTGATTTTCACTCCTGCTTTCGTGCTAGGAGTTAAGAAGCTGTTAGGGTTTTGGAAAACCGTGATCTGCTCCATGATCACTCTGATCATTACTAGGGCTTGGAGCAAAAAACCCTAGGGTGCTCTGCACCATACTCCCCCCTCTGAGAAGGAAAAATTTAGTTTGAATTAGTCGGTAGTAATGCCGAACTAATTCCTTGTTTTCTGCAATCTTCTTCATCCATCCATGTCACTTCTGCTTCTGGTAACCATAACCATTTGACAAGATATTCTCTGTATACCCTTGGTCGAGTTGTCTTTTGAACTCGTGAATCCAGGATTTTCTCTGCTTGCACCTTTGACTTAGTTTTCACCCGTATATCTTGAACATCTTTTCCCACTTCCATCTTTTGAGTACTCTCAGGTATCACTGGTCCTCTGTATGGAATAAGATCATGCACATTAAAAATAGGTGATATATCCAAGTCGTTAGGTAAATCAATTTTATAGGCATTCTGCCCATATTTCTCCAATATCTTGCAGGGACCTATTCTCCTCATTTGCAACTTAGTAGGAATCCCCTTCTTCAATCTGGCTTTGTTCAAATGTACCATTACCAGATCTCCAATTTGAAATTGGACTTCTCTCCTTCCTTTATCTACCTTCTCTTTTAATTTCTGATTTGCCTCAATCAGATTCCCCTTCACCTAATCATGTATCTCCTTCATAGACTGTGCAAAGTCATCAGCATGTCCACTTATCACTCCCTGTCCTTTTAACTCTCTGAGTTCACAAACTCCACGTGGATGTATCCCATATACAATCTGAAATGGACTTTTCCCTATAGTCCTGTTAACACTATCATTATAAGCAAATTCTGCCTATGGTAACACTTGATCCCAGGCTTGTCCATACTCCTTTGTCAAGCATCTAAGCAAGTTTCCCAGCACTCTATTGATAACTTCTGTCTGTCCATCTGTTTAAGTATGGTAGGCAGAACTGTGGGACAAATTACTTCCCAATCTTCTCCATAAGGTCTTCCAAAAATGACCCATGAATTTGACATCTCTGTTAGACACTATGCTTACTGGCAAACCATGAATTCTAACTATTTCCTTGAAAAATAAGTGAGCAATATGAATG
>MU224313.1:143746-156544 GCA_018584345.1 Thuja plicata | reverse complement strand
TCACTTTGGACCCTATTCACTTCAGGATCCTCTAGACTCCCACTCGAGTCTCTTAGGGTTACTCATAGACCCTAACTGGAAGGATTTCTATACTCCCTCTCTCCTAGGTTTCCTACCCACCGAAATGCTTCACTCTCTACCTTATCTTCCTCTCCATGACTGAATGAAGTCATTCATGCACCTTCTCCTGCTATCTCCCTCTCCTGCAAGTTCCCTATCCGGACCATTTAGCTCGCCTAGGACTTGTCTACAATTCTGACTAGCCTCTTCTCAATCCCAAACACAAAAATAGAATAAAAATACATGAGGGATGCTTCTTGACGGTCACACTCCATAGGATGGATTATAAGAGTCAAAAAGAATCCATGAGACTTGATTGAATTCAAAATCCTACTCTACAGAAGTCTGCACACAATAGAAGCACACACACAAAACACAGGAAACTATTCTTTATTGAAAACCATAAAATTACAATGTAAACTCAAATCTTCTATGCTAGCCTCCTCAGTCTGTAACTTCTCCAACCTCTTCCAAAATGGTTCTTTCCTTCATTTTATATCTTGGCCTATTCTTGATTCGTAACCATTTCTAAGTTACCTATCCGCCTGAGGATTCTAACTGCCTCGGCTCTTCATCTTCCTCCTATAACTGTCATCAATATCATCCTCTGCATGGTTGTCGACGTGGACATCCTTTTCCTCCGTGTCATTCTCTTTCATTTTTGTCGTATATGACTTTTCAACTTCCATCTTGTCACGGTATTGTAGCTCTTTCTCGACTCGATCAGATGCTTACCTTACTCTAGATGTTTAATCGCATAGTCGCGAGTCATAACAACTATGCATGCCTTACCCCTGTGACCTTGCGATTCATTGTCGTTGCGCACTCGCAACACTTACAACCGAGCTGCCGTTTGTTCTGCGACTTGGTGATACATGATTGTCGCGCTCTCACAACGCTTGTCACCGAGCTGCCAGTTATCCTGCGACTGTGCGATGCATTGTTTGTCGCATCCTCGTAGTTGTTTTTCATTGACCGTCGATACCCTTCCGACTGTGCGATACGCCGTCATCGCCTTGTCGTAGCCATCTTCCACTAACCGCCAAATTCATTCTGACTGTGCGATACACTGTCATCGCACCGCCACACACATTTGCCACTAACCGTCGTTAAACCACCGACTTCGCGATTCACTGTTATCTCCTTGTCGCAACCGTTTCCTGTTAACCGCCAGTTTCCTTCCGACTGTGCGATGCACTATCATTGCATTGTCACGACAGTTTCAATTTAACCGCCCAACTCCTTGCGACTGTGCGATAAGCATAACATAACCAGTTCCCGCTAGACAGTCACCGTAACTTCGTAGGCCTTTTTGATTTTCACTCCTACTTTCGTGCTAGGAGTTAAGAAGCTGTTAGGGTTTTGGAAAACCGTGATCTGCTCTATGATCACTCTGACCATTACTAGGGCTTGGAGAAAAAAACCCTAGGGTGCTCTGCACCAGAGATGAATATTGAAGTTCATTGCGGGTCACATATCTTATGTTACACATGAATAGAAGATGATTCTTAAAAAGAAAAAGGAGATAACTGACAAGTAATCCTAGTCTCTATACCTTGATGCTTAGGTTTATTTTTGACATTGCATCCAATACACATAGTATTCATACTTTCATGATAGCTTGTGGGTATTAGTGATAGTTGTACTATCTGATGATGTTCATTACAAAAATGCCCAATGATGATAAAAATGCTACAATGTATACAAATAAGTGACACTCCTAATATTCTGCATGTAGATGCATTTGCAGATTGCATGATTCATTTTAAGAACAGCATAAGGACTTGAGCTCAAAATGATTTCCTAGTTCATCTGAAGTCCAAGTTAACTACATAATCTATATTACTGATATTAATGTCATTGCATATCCATAGAATACATTTTGCATTCATAAATGAGAAAGAGAAAATAAAAAAAAACAAAGCATTCAAGCATTGCATTTCTTTTTACATCCTAAGTTCATCCATACATATATTTGCATAAAGAAAATCTCAAAAACTTACATCTGCATATTTGTCTAGAATCATTCAAAACATATTTATATATCGGTAATAAATTAAAGAGTATAAATGATATCATCACATGAATATATTCTAACTCATCAACAAACCAAGTACATAATCACATGTGCATCAAACTAAACATCTATCAAGAAAGAGAACCCATGAACATATCAAGATCCAAAATAGCTATCTCAGATATATATCAATGATGGAATAGATCAAAAATGTGGAAATGTCTACAAAAAGAGTATTAGTATGATTATGATGAACATATATACATGTATCAAATTTTTTAGTACAATGAATGATCTCAGAAGGATCAATATACAAAATGTCTCAAATATCAAAAGTACAATATCAAGTCTGACTGCCACCCTCTCCCTGATCTGGAGGAGGAGGTGGTGGTGCATCAGCTCGAGCATGATGAGCTGGTGGAGGCATTGCTCCCTCTGACTGTTGTACCATTCTAGAATACAACGGAGCTCTTTGTGCCTCTAGAACCACTACACAATATAATGAAAAATAGTATGCAGCTCTCTGGCCCTGATGAGTAGTTGTGCAGGCATGGACATCTCTCTCAGATCTCATCACATCTAACTGTCTATCCCAAAAACTATCCAATGTAGTGATTTGAGCTCTGAGTTGCTCATGCTCCCTTTGACACTGTGATAAAGAATCTCTATCCTTGCCAAAATCCATGTTGGTATCCCTGGAAGGATCCTAACTATGAGGTCCACCTCCTCCACTTGACACCTGTCCTGATGGCCTCTGATGATGTCGCTGCTTCTCTATGGTCAATAATGGACCTGGATCTATCTGTGCAGGTACAAACCTGAACATGTGATACAAAATAAGAAAATAGGATGCGATCCTAAATTTACAAGGTGCGATCTGGGATTTTGTGTGAAAACTAGATAAGACACGGGATGAACCGTACGCGATCTAGATACAGGGTGTGATTCAGAATTCAAAGCTTCATATCTACTATAAAATTTGACAAAAATAAGAATAGAAAGCATGATCAGGTAGGTATCGATGTACTCACCGATGGTGCGTAATCGGTCAGGCACTGATGTGGACGGGCAAGCTCAAATCAATGTTTCTCTAGAGGGACCACCATCTTCTCTGTAGAGCTCTCAATTTACTAAGGATAAAAGTGAAAATGAATGAGTAAAAAGTGACTTTTGAGATATATATATTGACCTTTTTGAGCTATTTCAGAGCTTCGAAACTCCTCTTGGACTATCAAAATTCAATTTTTTTCTTCTCTGATCTAACAGGAATGAAATTGAATGTGCAGATGATGTTTTCAACAACATGCTACACATTTTACAACAGCCTCCCAAAAATGCAGAATTGCTATATATGTTCAGAAAATGATTTGCAGGCTTTACGCAATTATTTTTTTGAGCTCTCTATCATCGAATTGTACATTATTCATCAAAATCTTGGTCCTACATCATTTTATCAGACTCAAAAACCACATTTTCACGTAGTTAACTTGGTAAAATTATGTTTTCTCTTAACACACTTTCGCTTCATCATTTCTTCTAATTGATTCTTTCTCAATCCAATCGATCTGTTCAAGTGATATATCATTCTACAAAGGGATTTTATTCATTTTCCTTCAATTTCATTCCTGAGGGGGCATGATCACACTTAAAATCATCCAAATTCTTTCTCAAAAAGCATTAAAATAAATTCATCATCAAAAGAATAGGGGCATGGCAGTTTCCTTCGATCAAGTCAAGACTGTTGGATAGAAGGCTTCAGCACTAACAATTTAGATATCTATGTATACATATTCTCAGATTCTTATTAAGCTCTCAGAAGCTTCGTAATGACCTTTGTTCGATTAATTTCAAAGTCAGTATTATCAATTCTTTTTTGATCAAGTTCATAATTGATACCTTAGAGCTCCTAGCAGCTTTGTATTGACCTTTGTTCGATCAAGTTCAGAGTCAGTATTATCAATTCTCGTTCGATAAGGTTCAGAATTGGTATCTTAATATCTTTTTTTTATTGACCTTTGTTCAATCAAGTTCAAAGTCAATACTATCAGTCTTAGTTCAATAAAGTGCGAGATTGATCTCATCAGACATTTTGTTCAATCAAATGCAGAATTCTCAAACTTTTTGAAGTCAATATCAAATATTCTTTGAATCAATGCATTGCTCGCACATCAATTTAAAGAGGAGAAAATGTAACCACCCTAATTTGGTCTTCTCTGACTAGAGACCCTATTTTCCCTAAGTGTGATCATACCTCTAATTATGTCAAGACAATTCTTTAATTAATTGGCATAATTCATTTAAATCAAATTTAATTTCCTAAAAATCAAAGTGATCTTATCACTAATTTACATTAATTGCCTTAGCTAATTAAATCAAATCAAAAGAATTAAATACATAGCTAAAGTAATTAATTAAAATGAATTAAATAAATTCCATAATTACAACTCCTCACTTGAAAAATGGAAAGTCAATCCATTAGCCAATGAGATTTAAATCACTTGGATCACCTCACATGGATCACCAAGGATTCAATCTCCACCTCTCCTCACAACTCAATCTTGACCTCTCATTCCTCAAATTCTTCTATAAAAGGAATGAATTTTGAGCTCAATGGGCTCTTAATCTTTAAAATTTGAAAGTAATATTATGCTTCTCTGATTCCTAACAATCCAAGTGCATTTCTAGTTCATATTTTCATAGTAATTACATAATTTCTCTTTGGGAGCACTAAAATGAACTTTTTTTGAGCATTTAATTTGCATTCTCTCTTAAATATTCCATTCTAAGAATGAATGTGTCACCGATTTATGCATAATCTGAGGGAAAATTATAGCATTTATCAAACTCTTCTTAGATAGGGAGCAATATGTCAATTTTAGTGATTTTTATGTGCTTTTACTCTTATATCTCATGTTTTTCTCACTAATGTAATGACATATTGAAGTGTTGTGTTGCAGCTTGCAGGTCCACAAAATACACAAACACTTAGTAACTCCCTTTTTAGAAAAAAATTATGTATTCCCAACACAGGTGGGGTACCCTTTCTTTTAATACCCTCTTTTATATCTTTCTTTTTATTGGACCCAAAAATTGATGAGACTTGAACCATCCTTTATTTCAATATTTCTACTTGATCCCAAATCTCCTGAGGCCCCCAATGGTGTATCTTTGTCTGTTTGCATGCCTAAACCTTCATTCTCTAGAATACCCTAAATATTAATGTCCTACTCCTCATCTAGATCTCTTGTAACCAAAATTTCCTGGCCAATATGCATATTTTTTATATGATGCAGGAGGATCTTAGGATCTTCTCAATCTTGCATCAAGCAAAAACATTTGTATCTATTTTCATGTTTGATCAGTCTCTAACTTTGTTTCTGCGTTGGTTCAGTTTAGATCTTTTGCACTTGCACTCCTTATAGCATGTTAATGGCATCTTGTTGAACCTTATCCTAGGTCCACGCTTCATTTGGTTGCTTCGCGCATGAGATTTGGAAGATTCTTGGAGGGACTATATTGTTCTTCATGTTTTCAAGATAGTTTTTTTTTTCGATCTCCTGAAGGAATTTCCCCACCAACAAAGCTTAATGGATCATTTCTTGATGATACTACATTTATGGATGACCTACTTGAGGGATAATGATTCATATTTTGTATTACATTTTATTTCACATTGGGAAATGTGATCTTTCTCGGCTGACCTGATTCTTGCAAAGGCTTTATAAGAAATGTAATTGTTCCCTATAGAGATAGTTGGGTATTTGATAACCAGATGCGAATCTCTCATAATATTATCTTGTTGTTGTTGGAAATACAATAATGGGAAAGAAAGATACTGAGAGGGGGGGGTGAATCAAATCTTCAAATTTAAACACTTAAAACAAACTTCAATCCACATTCATACATATATGAATCTAATGTAATCTCAGATAGCATCCACACAATGAAATAAATAACACATAACACAATAACTTGGTAACCCAAAAACCCAAATAGGTAAAATTGGGGTGGGGATGACACCCACAAGATTCTCCACTACTGCAGTAATAAAGTGTAAGGTTACAAAGGTTGATTACAAAATGTAATCTACCCTGTTAGAGGTCTGCCCGGTTAAGAGCTTAAGATCATTACAATCTACCCTGTTAAAGGATTTCAACTTACAATAAACTAAGCACTCTGTTAGGAGATAAAGAAAGGTCTACTAGAACCACTCTGTTAAGAGATTTTCACCTGATACAATGATTAGAATGTCTCAAGTATTGATCCTTCCTTATGCACTTTGATGCTGATGATGGATCTCCTCTTTCCAGTACCTTCTATGATCTCATAATCTGATATAACTTTACTCAGTTGTTCACTATGTTGCTACTCTGCTTGATCTTTGCTTCTTAACAAAATAACCATTTGTGCATTTCACTTCAAAATGCAGTCACTATACAATTCATCTGTTCTCTCCTTGCACTCTTTTAAAATAGGGTTTAGAAGCAATCTAATATACTTGTTCAAATCTGATAGAGAGATCTAGATCAACGAACAAGATCTAATATCCATACCTTGATGGTAAAACAATTAATGTTTACAATAGGTCATGCATAGGATAAAATAATTAAATGCATAACTAACTCCATATAAAAATATTAAATGCATACATTAGTCAACCCAAAAAGCTTATATAAGTTGGCCAGATCACTTATCCTCGAAGTTTGTATCATTCCAGACATGTATACAAAAACTGTCTTGCTCGGCACTTGACAGTCTATTGCTCGACACTTAATATCTTTGTATCCTACTCGGCTTGGCAATGTAACTAGGCAAACTAAAAATTACTCGGCAATGTTGCTCGGCCTTGCATAGTTTTAGCTCGGCCACGGTGATAGCCAACTAAAAATGCCTAAGTGAATGACTAAGTGTTGGTCACTAATCATCAACAGAACTTAGAGATTAACAATCTCCCCCTTTGATATTAGTGGCAAAAACATTTATCATTACTTCCATTCATTTCATCAAAATATTTCCTAAGTACACTAAGTACTCCCCCTAGGAATATACTCGAAAATAATATACAAGTTTACATGCCTTCAAAAATTATATACAAGTGTACTTGTACTATACTAATGTATCATTCTGTATCCTTTCATACTTCCTTACTGATTTCCCCCTTGTTTTTGTCACTGATTGCTGGTGGGGTTAAGTTGTACTTATCCAAAAATTGTTTGTGAAGCTGCAGGGTGGATTCAAATGTAGTATCCCAGCTTTCCTTTGCAATCTTCATAACTTCCAATTTGATTTCTAGCTCGGTAGCTAGACTCACTAAACTCTCTGCAGTCGATATATTTGCAGTTCTCTGTGATAACTCCTTTGCATTTGAAAGTTCCTTCTGTATTACCTCCAAGTGAGGAAACGGGCTTGTCTGAATAGTTATCAATTTGGCCCTTATTCGACCATCTTCAGCTATAAGCTCAGCTATTCTCCATTGTGCATTTATCAACTTATTAAAATGTAAAGAACTAGATGTAGTATCTTTACCCAAAGTAGTACCAGTTGATCTTAAATCTAACTGTAGCTTCTCAACAAGTTATAGATTATCCTTTGTGAAAAATTCAACATCACATAATTTCCTATACAAAGAATAAACATTGGCTGTAACTTTCTCTAAATTTTCTACAAGAATAGAAAGTTCAACCTATTTTGTGGCAATCTCTTCTGAGATTTTCTCTAGAACTTTTCTCTCAAATCTTCTCCTGGACCATTGCAGAAGCTTTTCATTGCTGTCTATGTCCTCATCAATTACTTTCTATACAATGTTGACTAGCTGATCAATGATTGGAGCTTGAGGCATTTCATCCTCTAAGTCAAAAGCCTTTGTAAATATGTCTTTGATGTCATGCAACACCTGCTTTTGCTTTTTTTCTATCTTCATTTCTTCCTGTCTCTTCTTCCTCTTAAGTAATTCTTGAAGAGTCCCTATTTGTTCAAAAGATAACTCATTGGGATCCCATTGTGGAATCACGATGACTTCATCTAATGTTACATCTAGAATTTGAGACTTCTTCTTCAAGATTTTCTTCTTCTTCAACTCTGGAGAACTTATGCTCGGTAGCATAATATCTTTCCCTTTGACAGTGTCAATGTTTAATGCTTCTTTTAATTCTATCAATACTGTTTGGGGGTTCGGCATACTCCTAGTTTTAGAACCTGTAGGAGTGGATGATGTAGAGTGTGGTAGATCAACCAACACTTGCATTGCCTCTTCTTCTTTAGGCTCATCAACTGTATCCTTCATCCCTACTCTACTATCTAAAACTATTTTCACAACCTCTAAAATAGGTGGATTCTGTGAAGTTACCTCTTGTTCATTTGTTTGTTGTTTCTCTTTACTTAGCTAATTATTGACAACTTGAATTTTCTCATCAGATGCTGTGGACTTTTCTTCTTTAGTATTAGTTTCCTTAATAGGAGAATCAGTGTCTTTACCACTCGGCATCTCTTGTTCCTTGGCATTCAAATTTCTTGGATCATCAACTATAAAATCCATAGGACTATCTACAGTCAGATCAACAGAGTTTGTTGCATCTAATGCATCTTTGGTCTTTTCCTTTTCAATGGCAATTTGACCTTGAGTTATCTATGGTTCAGGGGTAGTCTTTACTTCAACTTCTTTTGCCTTTTTCTTAGATGTCCCTTCACCAGATTTCTTATCTTTTGGAATGTGCAGTCCAAATATTTCCTTCCAGATCCTTATGCTCTGTTGTACTACACCTTCAATGTCATTTTTTAGAACAGCATAGCCTTTGAGTTTAGGAACAAACCTACTCTTGTACTCCTCAATAAATTTGACTCTTTGTTTTGAGGTGAGCTCAGGTATTACCTGGGCTAGAGTTCCTTCCCTAATCTTGCTTTCTGTGGCAAGTGCAAATTCCCATTTGCTTGACAGTAAATCATAAAGTTCATCTGGCACATGATTTCCTATCTCTGTAGGAGTTAATTTGAAAGTACTCATCATGTCCAATAGTGCTTCCTGCACTTTGTGCTTATCTGCAGTTTTCAACTTTTCATACTTAATGAACTTAAATGTTGCTAACCCTGTTGAATTCCTCAAAGTGTCACATACCTCATCAATAATTTCTAGTTTCTTAAATGGTGTTGTGGGTATGTTGCTGGGTTCATCAGTTTCTATCTTTTCCTCATCACTGTCTGTTCCCAAATTTAATCTCCTTCTTGGTCTTTTTGCTAGCTTACTCGGCTCAGCCTTGGGAGCAACCTTTGCTTCCTTTCCAAAACTACTTTCTACAACTTTACTCTTACCATATAATTTTGTTTGTACTTATACTAGGGAAGTAACAGTAGATTCTCTAGTCCTCAGATGATTAGCTACATGAGGTGTAACCTTAGGTTTAGCTTTGCTTCTCTTGGTTACTATGACAATTGATGGTTTCTTGCCCTTAGTTTTCTTAGTAACCTCTTTTGATGCACTTACTTCCTCCTCTGTAGAAATATCCTCACCTTGTCTAGTGGTCAGGCCTAAAGGTGAATCCTCAGGTTCATCACTACCTAAGCCAACCATTTTCTTCATGTTTTTCACAATCTTCTTTCTTTTCCTCTCCATAGTTCCTTCATTCAAACTTCTAGAAATTTTAGCCTTAGCTTCATCAAAGTTTCCAAATCTCTCTACTGTAGTATCAATTGCCTCAGCTAGGAGTGCAATGATGGCAGTTGACGCTTCATCAATGTTGATTTCATAAGGAAATGGTTCTAAGCATGTTATCCTAGGAGTCACTGCCTGGATATAAGTATTATCTGTATCAACTAGAAAATAGATTTCTGCATAGTGCTTCTCCACTAGTGACTTAGGAATCCTAGTCCTTAATCTCATTCTACAAAATAGCTCCCCATAATGCTATTGAAATTACTTCCTAGTTTCTCCATACATTCACTAATCTGAACTGTTATGGGTCTATCCTTTTTCCAAACTATATTACCCAATGTAGGAAATGTATCCTGAATGTAGAAAAATATATAGACTAGTAAAGAACCAAACTTACATGATGAGCTCTTAGCCTTTCTGATTGATGCTAGGTTCTCTACTAATTGTGTCTGCTATAGCTTGGCAAGATCATATGTGTGATTTTTCTTCATAGTTTTCCATGCCTGATCAACAGATGTACAAGGAACACTATCCAATCTGCTCGACTGATAGAACTTATGTGCTATTACCCTTACTCCAAAATCAAGTTCTAGGTCATTAATTGTAGAGATAGTCATACCTCTATTGTTCCATATGGCTCCAGTGTTCAATGTAATTTCTTCTTTGCTTTTATCCCTCATGGTCCATTTTCCATTCACTACAGGATATCCAATCACTTGATGAATCATGCTTTTGGTGATCTTGACTGGTCCATTATCTAACCACATACACATGTCATGAACATGGCTAAGGATAACCTTAATCCATTCATCTTTGAAACCTTGTGAAAAATCTAGGGCACACGTTAACCCTTTGTCGGCTAAATGTTTGAATTCTACCTTTAGAACTCCATTTTCACACAATTTGTTGTAGGATTTCCTCAATTCACTATCACCTACTTCACCTATCTTAACCATATAACATGATCGAACATCATGAATCATGAGTACCTTGGGTGGAATGGATGAGAGGGCTCTCGTTAAATCACTCTAAATTGCACTTTCAGGAATGGCTCAAAAGTTGAGAGGTTCACATTCATCACTCTGTATCAACTAAATTTGCTCTGGTTCTACCTCCATACTCTTAGCTGGTGCAGAAGAACTTGCAGCCATAATTTTGAAATTAGGGTTTGAGAGATGAAAAATAGTGTACCTCAGCAAGTAGCTCTTCACACTATTCACCTTAGGATTGTCGACGGCACACTGGTGAAATCTTCGTAGCTAACTTCGTTAAGATCAATTCTGCAAATTACTTCAATCGCTCCGTAAATAGTAAAAATCGTAAGGTAAAAATGAAATGTCGACTGTTCATCCTTTATAGACTTTGAAAGGTCAAGGTAGGTAAGCAATGAATGTTCTACCCATTGAGTTAGTGCAGGCTAGCTATCCTCGGCTTTAACACAACTTGCATTCCACTCGGCTTACTACACTCGACCAACAAAACTCGACACTCACTAAAGAACTCGGCTTTAGTGTCCATGAATAGTACTCGGCACCTATTAGTGCAATTTGGCTAAACTTGGCATTTGTCTTCAAAATATGTCCTGGTACATCTTAGCATATGCAATTATGGACTTTTGTACATTTCATGTTAGGAACTAATGTAAGATAAGAGTTTTAAATATAGTTCCTTACATACCTCTTTTTCCTAGTTGGGGATGATGTGATCACCTGATCCATTGGATTGGGTGACCTTGGCTTCATTAGCTTCACTGCTGCATGGTTCAGACTTCTTAACCCATGTCTTGTTCATCTATTCCCTAATTTTCTCAACAGTAGGAGTAGGTACCCTAGTCTTGTAATCTTTCCTTGTATGACCAATTTTTAGACAACTGTGACAAACTAGGCTTCCATTCATCCAACTTTTAGACTTACCTCTAAAATGTGTCCTTATGCAGTTTTCTAGAACATGTCCATACTCACCACAATAATGAAAACTATGCCATGTATTGTAATCCCAATTGTGAGTATTTCCTTTTCTTGGTGATTTCTCTTGTACCTTTGATGTCCACTGTTGTTTACCTTTAGATCTACAATCTTGTGCTCTATGACCGTATTTGTGACAGTTATAGCAATTACCATTGAGTCTAGGTGTTTTGCTTGCCTTTGTCATACATTCACGTGCTTGATGTCCAAACTTATTACAGTTAAAACAATAACCATTAAAGTTAGTTTTTGGATTGGACTTACCATTCTTTCTTTGACAAATGTTTGTTGTATGACCTGGTTTCCCACAGTGGTGAAAAATAGATTTTTTGTTTCTCGGCTTTGCATGCCTTCTTTCACCTACCTTAGATGATTCTCCATTTTCAGTGGTTGAATGTTGTTCAGTGTGACCTAATCCAGAAGAATATTTAGGTCTTCTTGATGCTTCCACCATTTGTTCAAAGTAGCTCATAGCTGCACTTAGATCATTCACTCTGTTATTAAGTTCTTTCTTAGATCTCAATTCATCTTTCAATTGGCTGTTCTCAGATCTAAGATTAACAATCTCCAAGTCTTTCCTGATGATCTCTTGATTCATGAGTAGTAGTTGATTTTCCATGTCTACTTGATTGACTGTCATTGTTTGTACACCATGTGTTCTTTCATCAAGTCTGGTAGTCATCATCCTTTTGTCTTCTTCTACCATAGCCTTGTCATCTTTGGCTTTCTTTTTCTGTTCAACAACTTCACACATTCTTATTGATTGGGCTTCTTGTTCCTTTTTCAAGTTTTTGACTTCTTCACATAGTGCACTATTCTTTTCCAGTAGATCTGCAATTGCTGCATCTCTCTCAGTAGAATCTCCATTCTAAAATAGATTTTTGGTGTCCTCTTCCTGATAATGAGTGTCATTCATTTGTTTGGCCAAATCTTTCCTTACAGCCAAGGACTTCTTCAATTCCTGTCTTGCAGTCTCAAGCTGTTCTAGTGCTAGCTGAATATCAATCTTTTGATTCTCAATGACTTTACCCATCTTGTAGATCTCCATCTCAAGATCTATATTCTCAAGCTGATTATAACCTTTTTAGAGAACTAAGCTCTGATACCAATTG
>MU224313.1:126577-143696 GCA_018584345.1 Thuja plicata | reverse complement strand
TCAAGCTGATTATAACCTTTTTAGAGAACTAAGCTCTGATACCAATTGTTGGAAATACAATAATGGGAAAGCAAGATACTGAGAGGGGGGGTGAATCAGATCTTCAAATTTAAACACTTAAAACAAATTGAACCACATTCATACATATATGAATCTAATGTAATCTTAGATAGCATCCACACAATGAAATAAATAACACATAACACAATAACTTGGTAACCTAGAAACCCAAATAGGTAAAACTGCGGTGGGGATGACACCCACAAGATTCTCCACTACTGCAGTAATAAAGTGTACCTGTTAAGGTTACAAATGTTGATTACAAAATGTAATCTACCCTATTAGAGGTCTGCCCAGTTAAGAGCTTAAGATCATTACAATCTACCTTGTTAAAGGATTTCAACTTACAATAAAGTAAGCACTCTGTTAGGAGATAAAGAAAGGTCTGCTAGAACCACTCTGTTAAGATATTTTCACCTGATACAATGATTAGAATGTCTCAAGTATTGATCCTTCGTTATGCACTCTGATGCTGATGATAGATCTCCTCTTTCCAGTACCTTCTATGATCTCATAATCTAATATAACTTTACTCTACTCTTCACTGTGTTGTTACTCTACTTGATCTCTGCTTCTTAACAAAATAACCCTCTGTGCATTTCACTTCAAAATGTAGTCACTATACAATTCATCTGTTCTCTCCTTGCACTCTTTTAAAATAGGGTTTAGAAGCAATCTAATATACTTGTTCAAATCTGATAGCGAGATCTAGATCAATGATCAAGATCTGATATCCATACCTTGATGGTAAAAAAATTAATGTGTACAATAGGTCATGCATAGGATAAAACAATTAAATGCATAACTAACTCCATATAAAAATATTAAATTCATACATTAGTCAGCCCAAAAAGCTTATATAAGTCGACCATATCACTTATCCTCAAAATTTGTATCATTCCAGACATGTATACAAAAATTGTCTTGCTCAGCACTTGACTGTCTGTCGCTCGACACTTAATATCTTTGTATCCTACTCGGCTTGGCAATGTAACTAGGCAAACTGAAAACTGCTTGGCAATGTTGCTTGGCCTTGCATAGTTTTAGCTTGGCCATAGTGATAGCCAACTAAAATGGCCTAAGTGAATGACTAAGTGTTGGTCACTAATCATCAACAAAACTTAGAGATTAACATTTGTAGCTTAATGCTAAGGGTTTTGTAAGGGTTTCTGATTGTAATCAAGCTTGTATGTCTGACATGTATTACTACATGTTGCAGATCCATTGTATATGATTTTATGATGATAATGAAGAAGACTGATCTTGCATATCTCACTGTTGTTACTTGTTGTTCCATTGTGTGACTCATCCTGTAAGGATTGATAGATCTCTTTGAGTTCCATCCATCCTTGACTGCACTAAGTGGTATTAGAATGAGTTTCCCATTCTACTGAGGCAGATCATTTTTCCTGAGCTTGCGAAGTCCTAGATTGATTTTTTTGTGGGGTGGAAGAGAGAGTATTTGATGTGCAATTCTAGAGGATTCATGTAAGATGAATCACAAAGGAAATATGAGAGGTAGAAGGAGATATTTATATCTAGTTGTGTTAGACATGTTGAGACAAATTGTAGCTAGATTAGAAGTTGTGGAGATGGCCTAGAGAAGAGGTCGAGATATTAAGGATGTAAGTAATGAAGAAGAAGAAAGAAATGAAGAAGCAGTCAAAGGAGGTGAAGAGAAACCTGAACCTGAACTTGAACAAGGAGATGATAGGTGTATAAAATCCATGACTAGAGTGATTTCAAGACCACATTTCAATCCACGTAATTATGATGGTAAATTGGATTCAGATGAATTTCTAGATTGGATCATAGAGATGGAAAAATACTTTGATTATGAAGGTACAGATGAAGATAAGAAAGTAAAGTATGCTTGCATGAAATTGAGAGGACATGCATCCTTATAGTGGGAACGTTTGTAGTCTGATAGGAAAAGAAGTGGTAAGGATAAAATCAGATCATGGGATAGGATGGTGAACAAATTGAAAGCTAAGTTTTTACCTATTGATTACCAAGTAAGTTTGTTTAGGAAGTTGCAAAACCTTAAGAAAAAGGATCTTAGTGTGAAGGAGTATCCTGTGGAATTTTATAGGTTGGATATTAGATATAGACATACTGATGATGATTTTGAAAGAGTTGCAAGGTTCCTAAATGGTTTGAGGACATTGATTCAAGATGAGACTAGTTTGGTGAAATTGAAAAGTATAAAGGAAGCTTATCAATATGCCCCAAAATATGAAGAGAATTTGAACAAGAGGCATGACAAAAGATAAAGAGGAAGAGGTGGAGTATTTCAGAGAGGAAGAACCTTGAATGGTGGAAGAACTTATTCAGATTAGAATAAAGGAAAGACAAAGTTCAAAGAGGAAAATTCATACTGAAGAGATGACAGAAACTTTCAGAGGGGAAGTGGATTAGGTAGCTATAGAAGGGATGACAAAAGAGTGTTTAGAGGAACATTTTTCAAGTGTGGTGGAGAAGGACATCAAGCCTTTGAGTGTACACAAGGTAATTCTAAGAAAAGGATAGAGAATAAGGCTAGATCTACTTATGTAGAGAATGAAACTACTGAATCTTTGAATCAACTAGAGGATGGTGAAGCCCTAATAGTAAGGAGGTCTCTATGTCATGAAGAGCCACAATAAGAGTCATTGCTAAGAACAAGTTTTTTCAAGACTAGAGGCAAAGTAGAAGGAAAATGTTGGAAAGTGATCATTGACAGTGGTAGTTCCGATAATCTATCTTCTGAAGAGTTGGTTGACAAGATGAAGTTGTAGAGATTGAAGCATCCGAAGCCTTATCAGATAGCATGGATAAAGGATGATCATAAAGTACTGGTAAGTGAACATTTCCTAGTTAAGTTGAAGATGGGATCTTATCATGATGAAGTTCTTTGTGATATTATGCCTATGGATGTGTGTCATATCTTGTTGGGTAGACCATGGTAGTATGATAGATAAGCTTTGCATGATGGAATAAAGAATAGGTATACTATTCTTTCAAATGGGATGAAACAAGTATTGTTTCCTTTGATTGAGACTCCTAAGAATGAGAATTGTACTAGTGTTAGATTTTGTTTGGTTGAAGGAAGGTAATTCTTGGATGGATTGAAGAGTAAAAATATTTTTTATGCATTGATCCCTAAGATGTCTGATTTTGGAACAAAAGAAACACAACCTAAGGAAATAAAAGACTTGTTGACAGAGTATGAAGACATAATTTTTGATAATGTATCTAATGGATTACTCCCTATGAGAAGTATTATTCATTGCATGGATCTAATCCTTAGAGAAAATTTTCCTAATAAAGAAACACATTGGATGACACCAGTAGAGAATGAGGAGTTGAGTAGACAAGTGCAAGAATTGTTGAAGAAAGGATTGATCAGAGAAAGATTGAGTCATTGTGCAGTACATGCAGTATTAACACCAAACAAGAATGGAGAATGTAGAATGTCCACTAATTCTAGAGCTACAAATAGGATCAAAGTGAAATATAGATTCCCTTGGCCTGGGATGGATGATATAACGGATTGCTTGAGTGGAGACAAATATTTTACAAAGATAGATTTGAAGAAGAGTGGATATCATCGTATCAGAATCTGAGAAGGATATGAGTGGAAGACAACATTTAAGACAAATGAAGGATTGTATGAGTGGTTGGTGATGCCTTTTGGATTGACCAATGCACCGAGTACTTTCATGAGATTGATGAATGAAGTATTGAATAAATTCTTGGGTAAGTTTGTCATTTTTTTTCTTGATGACATTCTAATTTTTAGTAAGAGTAAGGAAGATCAATTATTGCATCTAAGACAAGTATTGCAGAGATTAAGGGAAGAGAAATTGCTGATAAACATCAAGAAGTGTTCTTTCATGATGGGAGAGATAGAATATTTGGATTTTGTGATATCTGCGGAAGGATTGAAGATGGATCCTGGGAAAGTGAAAGAAATTGGTGAGTGACCTAAACCTGAGAGTGTTGGAGAAGCCAGATCATCTCATGGATTGACTAGTTTCAACCGAAACTTCATAAAGAATTTCAATTCAGTTTGCAATCTTATTACTTAGACAATGAGAGGAGATAGAAAAGAATTCTAGTAGACACATGGAGCAGATAAGATTTTTGAGTTGTTAAAAGAAAAGGTGACTGAATAACCTGTGTTAGATTTACCATATTTTAATAAAGTATTTAAAGTGGATTGTGATGCAAGTGGAAATGCAATTGGAGAAGTGGTAAGTCAAGAAGGAAGACCTATTGCTTATTTCAGTGAAAAGTTGAATGATGCTAAGAGAACATATTCAGTTTATGATCATGAATTTTATGCCATAGTTCAAGCTTTGAATAAATGGAGACATTACTTATTGCCTAAGGAGTTTGTGTTGTATACTGATCATCAAATATTGCAATATTTGAGTAGTCAAGGTAAGTTGAATCATAGACATATGAGATGGGTTGAATTTTTGTAGAGTTATATAGTTGTATTGAAACATAGGAGTGGTAAATCAAATAAAGTTTTTGATTCTTTGAGTAGAAGAAGAAATTTTCTAATAGAAGTGAGAGTTGAAGTGTTGGGATTTGATGACTTGAAGACAGTGTATGAGGATGACCCTAATTTTGCAAAACCTTGGAAAGATTGCAAAGGACCTGTTGTTGTAGACCGAAGAAAATGGTTGGATTATTTTATTCAAGATGGTATTTTATTAAGAGAAATTCAATTGTGTATACCGGGGAGTTCTATGAGGGATAGCCTGATAAAGGAAAAGCATTGTGGAGGATTAGTTGGACATTTTGGTATTGACAAGATAGTGGCTTTGGTGAGTGACAATTACTTTTGGCCTTATATTCATAAGGATGTAAGGAAGTTTGTTCAAGGATGTATATTTTGTCAAGTTACGAAAGGAAGTAGGTAAATAATGTATTGTATACACCTTTGACAGTTCCAACTAGACCTTGGGAGGATATTAGCTTGGATTTTGTACTTGGGTTACTGAAGACACAAAGAGGTAATGATTCTATATTTCTAGTGGTAGATAGATTTTCTAAGATGTCACATTTTATTCCTTGTAAGAAGACAACCGATGCAATACATGTAGATGACTTATTTCTCAAGGAGTCCTAAGAGTATAGTTTCAGAAAGAGATAGTAAATTTGTTGGTTATTTTTTGAGGACACTTTGGAAGAAGATGAAAACTGATTTGAAGTTCAGTTCAACATTTCATCCATAGACCGATGGACAAACAAAGGTAGTAGAATAGGAGTTTGGGAAACCTACTGAGATTTTTAGTTGGAGAAAAGCCTGGAAATTGAGATTTAATCTTAGCACAAATAGAGTTTTCATATAACAATTTAGTGAATAGGAGTACAGGGAAGACACCATTTGAGATAGTTAATAGATTTAATCCTAAGGGAGTATCAAAACTAAGGGATATTAGTCATGAAAGCAAGAGGAGTGTTGAAGCAGAAGAATTTTCAAAACACATGAATGGTTTACACATTCAGATAAAACAACATTTGGAGGAAATGAATTAGACATATAAGGAGAGAGCAGATAAGAAAAGAAGATATAAGGAATTTTAAGTAGGAGATGAAGTAAATTACTTTGAAGAAGGGGAAATTTCCAGTTGGAACATATGATAAGATAAAGATAAGGAAGTTTGGACCATGTAAGATCTTGAGGAAATTTGGTTCAGGGAATGCATATGAAGTGGAGTTACAAGAAGACATGGACATTTCACCTATATTCAATGTTGCAGACTTGTATGAGTATCATGAGTCATCAGAATTTCTTCATACATGTTAGGTTGTAAGGCCTTCCCGGTTACGGCCACATACAAAGATACTCAACTTAGATCCACATTTTGATTTGATACATCTTAGAACCATCAGCCCTCTAGATGTTACTCCCTTCTAAGATCATGATATACCCATTACAATACATCATATTTTTACACAACCACCAACATGTCAACCTAACAAACTATTACATCCCAAGACATACGTAATTGACTAGGTCGACCTAAATCCCTGATAAATACCACATTTAATTATTTCACAAGGATCTATCCAACACCCAAGTCGGACACACATAGATCCTTCTAGAAAATCACGTCATTCAAATCCAATGGTAAAAAACACCAATCGCATCCTCCAACAATCAACTGGTAAACTTACTGAACCAATGTCATTAAGAACAACAACAAACTGAAAGAGAATCAACCATATCTCTCAAACTATGCCACCTCGAGAAGTGAAATCAAATAATTCAACTCTACGAACTACAATGAACAAACCCTTTTTATCGCTCTTACCAAACATCTCCATGGCTCAACCAATCATAGAATCTCAAAAAACTACCTGGAACTAGAAACTTCTTCTCAAACCCAGTCACAAAATCCATAATAACTCAAGCATGATAAATACAAATGACTTGTGATAATATGAAATGCTTCCCAATAACCCTGAGAATACTAAATCATGACTGCAACCACTGAAGATCCAATGAGCTCCACTGAGACCTCAATCACCGAATCGGTGACCAAGAACAAAAAAAAAAACACAAACTGGTAACAAAGATCCACCAACTAACAAATATTTTTGGATGATGCAAGATTACCAAGGACCCAAGATGCTCCTGCATCAGACACCCAGGGTACGAAAAATATTTTCCATGAGATTAGCTCATGAAAATATGAAAGAACAAGGGACAATAATCCCACAATTATTCTTTATCCACAAATCCTCCTCATCTGCAACCTGCACTACCTTCGTCTTGCCATCACTAGATCTAGGATTCCTTGGCAATCCAACAACAATAGTCCTGATCCCTTCCATGACCTCATTCCTTAAAACAATCATCTCATTCCTAATCTCATCTCGGAGATCTTCCTTCATCTGCTCCATCAATCTAGAATTCATTCTCGGGGGCATCCTTCCATATCTTAGGTGTAACTACTTCAAATCGGTGATCTGATTCACCAAAGATGATACCCTAACCCTTGCAAAACCATAGTGCTCAAGAACAACTCAAACACAACAAAAAAGCATCTTCTCGGCCACCTTGTGCAAATCCTTTGCTAATGTGAGTTAGATTCAATCTCTGCCACCTCACAACAACACCACAACAACACCACAAGTCCAGAACTTCAGATCCAAACCACTGTAATATCCAAACCTTCACTCTGATACCATCTAATGCAATCAAGGGAGGAGAAATCCCAAAAAGAGATGTCCAACCTTGAAAAAAGAGTCAACACAATGGAAAACAACAAGAATAACAAGAATTGTATCTAAACAACAACATAATTCATTAGAATTTCTTCCTACATGTCGAGCTGTAAGGCCTTTCTGGTTACAGCCACATACAAAGAAACTCAACTTAGATCCATATTTTGATCTACTACATCTCAAACCATCATCCCCCTGGATGTTACTCCCTTCTAAGGTCATGCTCTACCCATTACAACACATCACATTTTTACACAACCACCAACATGTCGGCCTAACAAACTATTACATATCCCAAGACAAACATAATAGACCAAGTCGACATAAATCCCCAATAAACACCACATTTAATTATTTCACAAGGATCGATCCAACACCCAAGTCGGCCACACATAGATCCTTTTAGAAAATCATGTCATTCAGTTCCAACGGTCGGAAACATTGATCGCATCCTCCAACAATCAACCGCTAAACTTACTGAACTCATGTCATGAAGAACAACAACAAACCATAAGAGAGTCAATAGGATCTCTCAAACCATGCCACCTTGAAAAGTGCGATCATAGAATTTGACTCTACAAACTGCAATAAAAAAACCCTTTTCATCGCTCCTGCCAAACATCTCCATGACTCGACCGATCACAGAGTCTTAGAAAACTGCATGGAATCAGAAAATTCTTCTCAAACCCAGTCACAGAATCCATCATAACTCAAGTGTGATAACTCCAAATGAATTGTGATCATAGGAAATACTTCCCAATGACCCCACGAACACCAAATCACAACCGCAACTACTGAAGATCCAATGAACTCCACTGAGACCTCAATCACCCAACCGGTGACCAAGAATAGAAAACAAACACAAACTGGTAACAGAGATCTACCAGCTAACAACTGTTTTTGGATTATGCAAGATAACCAAGGACCCAAGATGCTCTTGCATCACTAATGGATAAGATAGAAGAGATTTTGGATAGAAAAATTGGCAAAAGTACAAGAGGTAGACAGTATAAAGAGTATCTTGTGAAATGGAAGGACAGGCCAATGGAAGATTCTTCATCCAGATTTCCCAGGCTGAGGTTGACCATCTTGGTTTTCCTTTAGCCCCATTAAAGTGAGAGCCTCACTTTTCAAATAACCCTGGGTGTCTGATATAGGAGTATCTTGGGATCTTGGCAATCTTGCATCAACCAAAAATATTTGTTTTATGTTTTTCTGTTTGATCAGTCTCTGAGTTTCTTTTTGCATTCGTTCAGCTTGGATCTTTTGCAGTTGTGATCCTTACAACATGTTTGTGGCATCATGTTGAATCTTCTTCTAGGTTCACGCTTCATTTGGTTACTTAGGGCATGAGATATGATAGATTCTTGGCGGGACTGTATTGTTCTTCATGTTTTCCAGCTAGTTTATGTTTACCGATCTCGCGAAGGAATTTCCCAATTGGCAAAGATTAATGACTCATTTCTTGATGATACTATGTTTGTGGCCAACCTACTTGAGGGATCGCGATTCATATTTCTTTCATTAGAAGTAGATCCTGATGATTTGGGTCCTGACCTATACTTTGTATTATGTTTTCTTTCTCATTGGAAAAAGTGATCTTTCTTGGCTGACCTGATGCTTGTGAAGGCTTTATAAGCAATGTAATTATTCCTTGTAGAGATAGTTGGGTAGTTGATAACCAGATAGGAAACTCTCATAAGATTATCTTGTTGTAGCTGAATGTTAAGGGTTTGTGATTGTAACCAAGAATGTATGACTACATGATGCAGATCCACTGTATATGATTTTCTAATGATAATAAAGAAGATAGATCTTGCATATCTCTCTGTTGTTACTTGTTGTTTCCATTGTGTGATTCATGCTGCAAGGATTGGACAGATCTCTTTGAGTTCCCTCTGTCCTTGACTGCACCACTATAGCCCCATCAAATTGCTCTAGATTATCTAGAGCCTCAAACCTATTGAAAACCTCATCAGATTGCCTATCATGAAGGGTCCTTTTTGCCCTCTTCCCTATTTTGAGATCTAACCAAAATGAAGCCCTCCTTGTCTTCCATCATAGGAGCCTTCCCTTTATCTTGCTTAGGAGGTGAACTAACCACCTTCCATCTTGAATTCCATGCAACTTTCAATTTAGGGAAAATCCTTTGCAAATGCCCATAATCATGACATATTCAACATCTAAATGACAAAGTTTCATAATCAAGTTGCTAGATCCAAGAGTTTGAACCCAACTAAATTTCCATGGAATAAAGTAAAGGCTTGCTCAAAGTAATTTCTACACAAATATGGGCATAAGCGGTTGCCTTTTTCTCCATGATTTGTTGTGATGGACCCACTAGCTTACCAAGTTGTGCTGCAACTAATTTAAAGATATCCTCTCTCCAAAATTCTAAGGGAAACCATAGAGGCCTCATCAATATTGGAACCCACGACAAAAATTATTCTCTAGGGTTAAATCCAACATGCCATGGCTTGATGAAAAGGCCAACTTATTTATAAAATTAATGCCCCCCTTCAAATGGCCTATTTCTTTCTAACATGCATGGAAAAAATACCAAAAAGTACCAATTAGTAGCTAACATCACTTCCATTTCTCCTTCTAGATTCCATGTGCATCAAGCCTATGACTCCAAAAAGGGTAGTGATACTTGAATTCCCATAAATTTTCATATCAAAGCATGATTTGATAAATAATCTATGTCTTCCTCTGCAAAAATAGGAGGGATACAAGAGCCAATTTGTTATCGCTTTGAGCCAAGCATCCATCATCCATTAACCTTCATAGGCCTAAACCCTCGATTTGACAAGAGTTTTTCTCCCATGCCTATACCACTCACACCAAAAATAGGATTTTCATGCATGCAAGTAGAAGGGTTGCTCTCGATCACGACATCCTTGAATGATATGCTCATTCCTCTAGATGGACTTCTTTGGGCTGCCATGGAAAACCCCACACCCAAATCATAGCCACAAAAGCCCCCACAAACTTGAGGGAAGCAAGCCAACATCAAAAGAAGGAAGTTGCACCCTCCCTTCTCACAAAACCAAATCTACAAACAAAAAGCACCAAACCACATAAAACACCCGCTGAAAATAGCCCCAACCCTCGCACCACCCACGAACAAAACACTCTCAACGAACAACAAACAATATGCAAATCTACTGTAGAACGGCTCTCCCCTAGCCAAACTCCAATCACAACCACAAAAAGGCCCAACAAACTTGAAGGAAGCAAGCCATCGTCAAAAGAGGAAGTTGAACCCTCCCCTTCTTGCAAAACCAATCTACAAACAAAGAGCACCCAACCACAAAAGTACCCACCGAATTGCAATGAAAGTAGCCCCAAACCCTCGCACCACCCATGAACAAAACACTCTCAATACACAACAAGCAATCTGCAAATCCATTGTAGAATGACTCTCCCTCGACCAAACTCCAATCATAGCCACTAAAAGCCCCCACAGACTTCAAGGAAGCAAGCCAACACCAAAAAAAGAAGGAAGTTGCACCTCCCTTTTCACAAAACCAATCTACAAACAGAAAGCACCCCAACCACGAAAAACACCTGCTGAAAATAGCCCCAAACCCTCACACCACCCACTAATACAACACTCAAGAAATGAAAGAAAACGACAAGAAGCAATTTGTGAATCCACTGTAGAATGGCTCTCCCCCGACCAAACTCTAATCATTCCCAACATTCACAACCCATAGACACACCTGAACAATAGCACGTGATGCACCTGAACAGAATTTAATATTAAAAATATTATACATTTTACTTTATATTAAAAATTAATAAGTTTTAAATGTATGAAAGTTTAATCACTAACTATACTTTTAATTGAAAAATATATATATTATTAGAAAAAAAAGAATGTACAAGAAGAAAGTCTGATGAACAAATTATATATTATTACACAAAGATGAACAAATCAGTTTTGTATTTTTTCAAATTCTGACATCTGAATTTCATCCACCACACAAATTGTTCCTGATCCTTCCTTTCAATAACATTGAAATTTTAATAGCTGCAATAATAGCCCAGGATAACTTTTATGATTACCCTCTGTAATTCATCAGCGGGAAAAAAAAGTCAGAAAAATTTATGGAATTAAATCCAGCTTGAACTTATGTCAGAGAGGGACTTGTGAATGAAATGTTCTACTGCGTCGCTCCGCTCTTTGTGCCAATTATCTATAATGCAGGAGAATGAGCACGAAAGATTCAAGAATTTCATCTAAACACAAATTTTTTTTTTTTGAAATGTCCGTTATCTTTTGGATCTTGATCTTTTTATTATGATTCTTGATCAAACAGATCTCGAACAATTTTCCTTTATCCTTTCTCTTCTTCAAACTGATAATTTGAGAAAATTTCTTTATCCTTTCTTCTTCAACCGATTATTTGAGAAAATTTCTTTGTCCTTTCTTCTTCAAACAGATTATTCAGAAAATCAACCTTTAAAATCTCAATATAATTGGTCAAACTGGTGTTCGTTGAGCCTCCACGGCCCCTCTCCTATGTTGACAAGTTGCAATTTCTGGATATTACAATTATCCTGCAAGAGAATAGATTTATATCATCCCATATATGCTAAAAAATTCAGAGACGGTAGTAACACATTCAATCTCTCTCAGTAAAACCCTTACCTAACCAGGCCTGGATGCTGTCAATAACAAGAGACTCAAAAACTGTGCAGTGGAGTTCCGATTCATCAAGAAATCTTATTCAAAAACTGATCAGCGGAGTTCTGATTCAAGAAGATCGGCGTTCATCATATGAGAAAAAATGGCAACCTCCGGGGCTGCTCTGTTAAGGTCTACAGAGCATTTCATATTTCAAGGCAGTGAAAATTTTCTTGGCTAACTGATTTTCTGTAACCTTGAATGAGTTTCTTTATTTTTTTCAGACAAAGACTGATTATTCATTTAACAACAGAAAACAAATTTAGTTAGATTCGGCAGACCGATCCCTGATCAGTACAATTTCTCAAAAATCCAAAACTAGCTGTTACCAAGCAAAAATACTTTTAAAAGCTTCTTTTGCAGAAATTTTATGTGAATACCTTTAATTGAATCTGGAGAAGTTAAATTGTAAATTTCACTTGTTGTAATAGTTACTGACCCGCTGTAAGGCTGAAAAACAGAAGCACTTTCCCTTGCCTGCCAAAAGATTAAAACAGAGTAAGCTTGAAAAGAATTTAGACCATGAGCATTCATGAGACTTGTGATTAAACTCCAAGAAACTCATTAGATGGTGACCGGTTGTCTCAACCAAGGTAGCAAAATTTTGTACAGATACCCCAAAATTATATGTTGTGCATGCTACAGTTTCTCTCATACAACCCTGACATTCCTTGCTAAAAGAATCAGCAGCTATAATGAATTATATCTAAACTGAAATTTTACTTTGCTCTCCCATAAGAGTTTACTACTTACCCCCAAGCAGAGAACCACCAAAATTATATTGTTTAGTTCTTCCCATACAACCCTGAAATTCATTGTTAAAAGATAAAGATCAGCAACCATAATGAATTATAGGTAAACTGAAATTTCACTTTCTTTGCTTAAATATTTTGCTACTTACCCAAGAAGGGAACTTCTGAAATTGTATGCTGTGCATTGAACAGTTTTTCATGCAATCCTGTTGTGCATGCTTCAGTTTCCCATGCAATCTTGAAATCCATATCAAAAGACAAAAGATCAGCAGCAGTTATTATCAATCATGTCCAAATTGATTATTGCCTTGAATTAGAGTTTACTACGTACCCATGAAGAAAACCTCCAAAATATCTGTCGTGTATGCTACAGTTTCTCCCATGCAATCCTGAAATCCATATCAAAAGACAAAAGATCAGCAATTATAACCAATAGTGCCCAAATTTATTTTTAAGTTCCCCAAGGGTTCACTACTTACCCAAGAAGAAAACCTCCAAAACTATATGTTGTGAATGCTAAAGTTTCTCCAATCCAACCCTGAAATCAATTGTCAAAAGACAAGTTCAGAAACTACAATCACTTATAACCAAACTGAAATTTTACCTTGCCTGTGGTCACCACCCTGATTTGCTACTGCACACAAATACCAACCATGTAGCCAACACATTCAGTTGTTGAACCATTCTTTTCCATGGCATGATTTTGGTCCTGCAGCTAATCCCCTTAACAATCCAAGAATTCGCCTAGTTGAGGGTTTTCTCCCAGGCAGAAAATAAGGAAATGGGTAAAGAAAACAGTTAAACGAGGCAAACAAACAAGCCTAACTACAAACAATATATCTGGATGAGCAGAGAACAAGGCCTGAAACAAGACTCAAAGCAATGGGAAGAAGAAATTCAGAACACCATCTGAGAGGGTTCAGTTTGGTTTCCACACTGGAACTCTTCATTCTCTTGGCATTTTGAGGCTCTTTGGACAGATCAAAGCTCACACCCTTCATCCTCAGCTCTTGAATACATTTGCTCACACTTCTCAAATCAGCCTTGTCTTTCTGCAACCCCATGTGAACTCTCCCCCTAATGATAATCTTATACAGAACAGCACAGATGAGAATCACAGAGGTTATTAAAGAACTGCTACAAGGAATCCACCATCTGGTACATGTGTGAGCAGTACTGCCAGCAGTGAAAAGAAGAGTGAGAACAACCCAGTTGAAAGCCAAAAAGCAACAAACAAGTTGGAAGATCTCCTTGTTGATGTTATCAATTCTTGACTCCTTAACTTCCATGTGGTGGGCTATGAGCTCCTCATCCCTCTGCCACAGCTTCAGCAGCAACAGATGGCCCTTACTATCTGCTATTTCTTCCAATGGTTGTTTTGCAGGGGAACAGGGGAGATTGCTCTGTTTCTTCTCAGCCACAGGAATCTCTACCACATGAGACTCTGCAGCTGCACCACCATTACCAGTTAACTCACAAGCAACCATTTCTGCAGTGCAGCTATCAGCCATTTGAAATCTTAGATTTCCAGCAGAAAATAGATAACAAATTATGTTTACAGAGCTCTGAAATGCTTGGAGACAATTACAGAACACTAAAAACCAAGATGTAGTAATGCTGTAAATCATAGTAGCATTAATCTTTTAAAAGGCTTTACGAGGTTACAAGAGAGTTCAAGGGCCTTTTTAAACGGCTAGTTTATTTTAAAGCCGTTGAGGAGGTTGAAGATGGAATAGAATAATTTAAAAAATCAGAACGTTGCTGCTTCTAATATTTTATTTATTTATTAGCTAAATGCCTTTATAAATATTAAAATAATCTACTGCCAGGTAATGGTTTTATAAAATAATCTACTGCCAGGTAATGGTTTTATAAAATAATAGTGACTTTTACGAGAACTTCTAAATCTGTTGTCTTTGACGATGAAGTAAAAAGACTGCTCTGTATTAGCACGTATATTTTTGCATGTCCCTAAGTCGTAATCACACATAATGGGAAACAAATATAGAAATCAAACATAAAATACCTACAAATTTGATAAAAAGAAATTAATACTGCCATAATTAGAGGTATGGGTAATTTTTTTTTAAATTAATTTTGACTATTGATTATTTTAAGCGATAAATATATATTTTTAATTAAAATTAGGTTTACCAAATTGTTAATATAATTTAATTAAGAGTAGTTGGGATTGTATAATAAGATTTAGAAAATTAGAAGTGATTGAAAGATTTTTATAATGTTGTGAGGCCGAAGTAATCTATAAAATCTATTAATAACACATCTGATGTACCAAAGCTTTAAACAATTTGTAACTTTGGAAGCTTAGTTGATTTTGTTAGATTTAATAGATTTATATTTATTGTTCTAATTTTAATTTTTAAGTTTATAATTTCAATTTGTTTTTCCATGGATTTATTAAAAGTTGAATAATGAAATTTAAAATGTTCATTTTTTATAATTTTGTTAGAGTTAAATTTTTGAGTGAGCATCTCAACCTTGTAAGTTGAAATACACTTTGACTTGTGTGAATGAACTTGTTAGGGGGTCCAATAACCGTGACCTTTTCGTCCCCTTGACCCCCCCAATTACTAATATTAAAGGACTCCCAAAAATGATAACACGTACCAATAGTCAATCACACATGTACCTTTAACTGATCATTTTTTAGCTTTTTTGGTTGGTAACTGGCCCATTTGTGCACCACTATTGGGACATTTCTTAACAACTACTGAGACATTTGGCCACAAGTACTGGCATTTTTGAGTGAACGACTATTGGTGCAAGAACATAGCGGGTATCCGACGACACTTTGAAATGACCACTTTTGACCACTATGTGTACAACGGTCTCTACAGAGAGATCCGTGAATACCCAGAAGCTGAAACCTTAGCTTTAAGCAGTTAACTCGCATACAAAGACAACAAAAAAAATTATCAAAATCTGACAATCCATTTAAGATCTACAGGTGCATGAATTTAGGGTGTGCGGGTACTGGGTCCTTTCCCCTAAAAATGGAGACGTGCCTTGATGTTTTCTCTTGTAGTTGAAGATGGGTGACATTAATAGACACCATTAGTAGCTAGATATGCTACATGTGTGTTTTGATTAGTCAACCCCTTATTACCAAGTCATTAGTACAAAACAATAATCAAAGACAATGAGCATCCATGCAATATGCAATAATATGTGGAACTATTAATGCAATATTGATGTTAGTCTCTTATATTGATCCAATGTGTAATTGAACTCTAAGGGTTTCTAGATTTATAATATGTAAAATTAGGAGTTGTCATTTTATACAACAACCAAGTAGACAATATGAAACATATCACACTTGTAATCAACTCATAATTTGTTTGGTTGGACAAAAATAAAACAAATGCAATTTAAAAGTTCAAGGATCAAATTCACACTCATAAATCTAAACAAGGTTCAATTTCATGCCTATAATATTGATCTACTCTGATAAAAGGTTGGTATTAAAGAGTATATCCAAATCCTTGGAATGTGTGAAGATGGGACTAGGTGAGGATCAAGTTATTCTACCAACTTTCATGCACAATTTTACCAATTTGCACACTAGTCATTAGCATAGGGACAAACCTACCAAAATGAGCTTAAAATAGAATAGAAGGGAAAGATGTACCATATACATTTTTTAACATTACATTTTGTCTCTCCTCTGACTTACATTTCAAATAAAAAATAGGAGCTACTATGTAAGTAATTTTTTCAACACTCATAAAAAATAAGGTTATGGATATTGATTTATGTACTCTTCAGGTAATAAGTGCTGCATCTTAAAATTTGCACTACATAAAAAAGAAATATGGGTAGAATTTGTCAAACATTTAGTTTAACAAGGATAAACATAGTTACTAAAATTAGATCCATGAACCAAAAGTTAAAGTAAAGAAAAAACATAAAGTGACTAGATTCAAATAAATGAAAATAAGGACTTTTTAAGAAAGAACCAAGCATAATTATTAAAATTAGATCCATGAACCAAAAAGTTAAACTAAAAGAAAGCATAAAGTGACTTTGTGAAGAATTGAAAATAAAGACTTTATTTAGAAATACAAATAATAGGGATATGTAATTGGTGTAGAAATAATAAAATAAGCTTGCAATGTCTAAGGATATAACTATGAGTATTATAAAGAGATGAAAATGGGGACAAAAAGAGGGTAAAGTGGTCATTTTTTTCTAAATCAATAAAAAATAACCATGGACAAAAAATTGATAATTAGTATGTTCAAAATTTGAAGACGTAACAAGACCATGATTCATAATGCTTAGAATCTAATTGTAAAATGTTAAATTTTTAAAAATATTTCACAAATCATTTTAATTGAAAACTAACATCACATAGTTTTCACTTGAT
>MU224313.1:98730-111033 GCA_018584345.1 Thuja plicata | reverse complement strand
ACCGGCCAAATTTATACTGCAGTACCAAAGTTTTGTGGGTACCATCCCCACCCCAGTTTTACTTTCTATTTGGAAGGTTTCTGGGTTACCAATCTTTGTGTTATGTGTTATGAATGATTACATTTTTCATGGTTGCAGTAGATTAGATGAATGAATGGTTAAAGAATATAAAAGTTCAGAAATACTTTAAAAGTTTTAAGTGTTACTGATTCACCCCTCCCCTCTCAGTAACTCTGTTAGTCCTGAATATTTCCAACACACAGAAGAAGGATTTAATCCCTTAATTTCTCCTTTTCTAACCTGGTTCTCCATGAACCTGCACAGACAATCAACCATAAGGATGAAGAGGACAGGGGAAAGGGGATCCCCCTGCCTTAATCCCCTAGTTGACTTAAAGAATGAAGTAGGAGATCCATTGACCAGAATCGAAAAGGTGGCAGAAGAGATAAGCTGATATATAAGATCAGTGCACTTTTTATTGAAACCAAATGCCCTCAAAACTTTCATCAGAAACTCCTAGTTCACCCTATCATAGGCTTTCGATAGGTCCAGCTTGAGGATTAGCTCTTCCTTCGTAGACATCACAAGAGAGTGAACATTTTCATGAATGGTTATAATGGAGTCCATAATTTGTCTACCAGGCACAAACCTATTTTGCTGCCAAGAAATCAAGGGAGAATAGATAGAATCCTAGAGGTAAGGACCTTGGAAATAATCTTATAGGCAGAGTTACACAAACTAATAGGCCTAAATTGATCCATCTTATCAACCCCTTGCTTTTTTGATATAAGAGCTATAAAAGTACCATTCAACTCATTCAAATTTTTTCTGGATCCAAAAATCTCTTTAACAACATTGGTAACATCATTTTCAATGATATTCAAAAACATTTGAATAAAGAACATAAGATAACCATTCAGTCCAGGGGATTTACCTCCATCAAAAGAAAAGACAGCCTTTTTAATTTTAGAATTAGAAGGAATAGCAGTGAGCCTTGTATAATGGTTATCATTCAGAATCTGAGGGATGCACTCTAGAAACTCCCTATGTTCTTCACTATTCAAATTGTTATCTTTTTGAAGCAAGTTTTGAAAAAAATTCTTGACCTCCTCATCATCCAATAGATTACCACTGATATTTAGCTTAGAAATTATATTAGCCATTCTGTATTTTAGAGTAGTCATAAAGAAGTATTTGGTATTTCTATCTCCCTCCTTCAAGAATATCTTTCTAGATCTCTGTCTCCAGAAGGTTTCTTCTTTAGAAATTATGTCATGCATCTCAACCACTTTTTCATTCTCTTGATATCTTCATATGTTGGCATATCCATCCTTCTGAATGCTATCATGGATGTCCTTTAACTCCATGCTAAAAATAGCCTTAGTGGAGAATATGATGCCAAAAGTCTCTTTGTTCCAATATTTAATGTTATCCTTGACATTTTTAAGTTTTTTAGCCAGAATAAACATAACAGTACCCTTGATTTTGATCTTCCACCATTCTAACAATAGACTAAAGAAGATTGTTCAAAGTGAAAATGTCAAAGTTGATGAGAATGTGCAGAAATCAGACAGAACTTTCTGGTATGACATAACTGAAGAAGACAATCTGATTATGGAAGTACAAAATCAAAATTAGGATGGTTCATAAAATCATAAAGAACCTGTGGAAATGAAGTGGATATTGACACCAAAGGGTCTACTACACAACCTACACTAAAAAATCCATGGTATGTAAAGATTAATCACTCTAGAAGATGTCATTATTGGTGATAATAATATAGGTGTTCAAACTAGAGGAAGAATTTCTAGGGATGAAACATGTTTGTTAACTAAATTTGAGCCTAAAGATACAAAAAAGAATGTAATGATGAGAGTTGGATGGAAGAAAAGAGAGAATAACTTGATCAGTTTGAGAAGATCAAGACTTTGATTCTTGGTCCCAGACCTATTGACAAAAATGTGATGAGTACTAAATGGGAATTCAGAAACAGGTTGAATGAAGATGGTAAAGTGGTTTGGAAAAAATCAAGATTGGTAAGCAAAGGATATTCACATATGGAAGGTATTCACTTTACAGAGACCTTTTCCCTTGTAGCTAGACTTGAATCTATTAGATTACTTGTTACATATGCAGCTTACAAAAAATTTAAAAGTATATCAGATGGATGTTAACCCTGTATTATTAAATGGTGAACTATATGGAAGATGTTTATATTGAGAAGCCTTATGGTTTTACTCTAACCGAGGACGGAGATATGGTTTGTAAATTGCAGAAATATTTTTATGGAATAAAGAAATATCCTATAGCCTGGTATGCCAGATTGGACGAGTATTTGACAAATAATGGTTTCAGCAAGGGTACTGCAAATAGTAACTTATATTTCAGAATAACTGATGATAATATCTAGATTGTTGAAGTATTTGTTGATGATATTATATTTGGTGGTAATGATGAGTTGAGTAGAGGTTTTGTTGATGAAATGCAAAATAATTTGAGATGTCTATGATAGGTGAGATGAAATTATTTCTTGGATTGTAAATTACACACTTGGATAAAGGAATTTGTATTACATAGTCCAAGTATGTCAAATAATATTTGAAGAAATTTGGTATGGAAGATTCTAAACTAGTAGGAACTCCTATGGTTACTGGTTGCAAGTAAACTAATGATGATGATTCCCCTTGTGTTAATCAGACATTATATATATCTATGATTGAAGGAATGTAACATCTAACTCATTCTAGACTAGACATATCAAATGATGTTGGAATTGCTACAATATTTCAAGATGAACCGAAGGAATCATATATAGTTTTTGTCAAAAGAATTTTTAGATACTTGAAGGGTACACTTGACTATGGATTATGGTATGGAAAATATGATGACTTTACTCTATGTGGATACATTGATGCTGATTAGGAAGGTAATGTGGATGATAGGAAAAGTACTAGTAGAGGTGCATTTTTTTTGGGTAAGAGAATAGTTTCTTGGACTAGTAAGAAGTAGGATTGAATTTCTCAATCTACTACTAAGGCTGAGTATATTATTACTGCAATAAATTGTAATCAAGCTATTTGGATGAAGAAAATGATGAAGGATATAAGTATAAACATTGAAGAAACTATTTTTATTCACTATGATAGTTCTATAGTGCTATAAATATATGTTGGAATAATGTATGGAAAGTAAGGACTGAGAGGGGAAGGGTGAATCAGTTCTTATAAAACTTTTGACTTAATACCTTAACTGATTAACCATAAAATTATTGTTCTCTATTTACCAAATCCTTTGCATTGAAATGAAATTAATGTAAAGTATGTAACTTAAAACATTAAAACCATAAAAAATAAACTCATAACACAATGATTTTGGTTACGCAGAAATCCTTGGCTAGAGGAAAAAACTGTAGTATGAAAGGTTGCTCGATTAAAGCTACAAAGGTTTGCTACTTCTGATAGCTTACTCAGTTAAGAGTATACAAGACTTATTAGGTCTACCTAATTAGAGGATTTTAAAATCTCTACACTTAGAGATGTACTCAGTTAAATGATTTACAATAACAAGATCTGTTAGGATCTACCCAGTGTTGGGATTTAACCTTCACAATACAATAGTACTTAAACTATAAAATGTATGTTATATTTTGCATCAAATATAAATGTTGATTCAGACTTTATGTGCTTTGATGTGTGTTACTGTTACCCAAATTTCCCATCGGATGAGAATTATGGCTACAAGTGGAGGAAAATGTGGCTCCCACGAGGGTAGAGCCCAACTTGTAGGATTCTGCAAATGCTTCTAGGGCTTGATCTTGTTCTCTACATTTTTTAGGCTATAATCTACCCTTGTTCATGAAAAGACCTAAGTGCAGAAAACCCTAAGTATTTCATGGGAAATCCCTAGTTCTCCTCGTCATGATCTATTTCCTCATTACCTTTTTCGAGTGACTCAAGTTCCCTATTAGTCATGTGTGCATTAGTCCTCTTTGTTTATCTCTTATCTCTTAGTCGCACAAAGGAAACAAAATATTCTATATTACTCTGTGACTTTGATTTTCCTTTAGTCATGTGATCTCATTAAGAAAAGGAATATCCTCTCAAGTCATCAAGATTTCATGCGGGCCGTAGATCAAGTTTTCAGTCTTGTGGCTATCGCGTAATCTCACATCAAAA
The DNA here is from genome assembly GCA_018584345.1 of Thuja plicata. Taxonomy (NCBI): domain Eukaryota; kingdom Viridiplantae; phylum Streptophyta; class Pinopsida; order Cupressales; family Cupressaceae; genus Thuja; species Thuja plicata. The sequence goes on along the minus strand of MU224313.1, from coordinate 106,858 downwards.
AAGGAATATGTTTAAATCTTTATGAGATTTAATGCAAGTCATGGATCAATTTAAGTTCAGATTCTGATCATGTGGATGGCGCTCAATCTCAAGATAAACTCAATGGTTAAGTTTGTGTTCAGCGACTTCAAGACTTAGTTTGTCTCGCAACTCATGGTAAACTTGGGAGTTTAAAGACTGGTTCATATTTTTAAAGTCTCATGATTGTTGAAAGAGATCAGGGTTAATCATTTCCTTTTGATATTTTATGCCAGTCGTAGATTGCATTCAGATCCTGTGGTTTGCGCTAAGTCTCCAGAGAAAGTCAAAAGGTCAAAAAGGTAGTGATATTTCACATAGGATGTTGATACAAGTACCCGCGCCACCTGTGACCATTAACATTTAAATATTCAAATATTCAAAATATCTGATCTTAGAGTTCATAGCGGTGGCATGGTTTTTCAAGATAAAGACAAAGGAATGGGTCAAGTTGACTTCTCAGGATCACATTTATGGCGATGGGAAATATAATCAAGACTGTATCTGATCGACTAAGATATTTCTAGGATGCATTGATGAGTAGAATTGATAGTCTTAGGGTTTCTGAATTGTTTAAACAGATCTATTGTAACCCTAATCTTGATCAGTGGATTGAATCCTGAGCCTGCGTGTTGGAGGAGTATGGATAAGTAGTTTTAGAAGCTTTTAGAGTTGAGAGGGAACTTCTCTAGAAGAAGTAGCTTTTCTTGTCTAAGAAGAGTTTTTCAGCATATGCAATCTTTCTGTGGCATTTTCTCTACCCTCAAGTTTTGTTTGTTGGAACTTCTCATTGAATTCCAGATTTTGTATGAGTTTTCTGTGGATTTTTCTCTGCCCTCAAGTTCTTCCTTTTCTGTACTTCTCTTACTGAATATAATATAGTGGCTTATGCTAGAGAAATCTTGGAGTTCCTGAGCCTTTCTTTCTTTCAGCATCTTTGTGTAATACTGTGTATGATTTGATTTAGATAATCTTGTGGATTCTTTTCATCCCTGGTTATTTTGTCTCATTCATGTGCCTATTTTCTAGAGTGAATATCTACTTGCAATTCACAATATGTGTCTATTCCCTTGGGAAAGTTATTGTTTGTGAAATATTTTCCTTTCTTTGAATAGCCTCTTTCCATTTCAGACCTCTCTGTGAAATACTTATGCAAGCCTATTCAGAAAGATTGTGTTCTATTAGATCTAAAAATCTTCATTCTAATTTGGTCATTGTATTATGATTTATGTTACCTTCGGTGCATCACCTAGTAGGATAATTTTCTTTTCAGTCATTTCCTTTCAAGAATTCCTTCTATCATTTTTTCCTTCCAAGTTTACTTTCATGTTCAAGAGTAGATTAGGTGATTATCCAAGAGGAACCCTTCTAGAACCCGGAGGCTTCACTTTAGTTATCAGAGGTCCCACAACCTAGAAGTGATTCCCATGTTATACTAGATTGCTAGGCTAAAGCGCTTGGCAGGGTGCAAAATTTAGTGTATAACAATTCTGGCATGCCCAGTGGGACACCAAAAGAAGTTTATTTGCAAATCTATGCTATCTCTGATATGCTGATTGCATAGTATTGACCTAAAGAGGTCCTTTCAAAGAATATCTGGCAGCTCCATTGGTTTGAAGAATAAGATCTAGTCCTATTCAAGGTTATGAGAAAGATAGAAATAAGGAGCTCAAATCCTTCTTAGTGATTGCAGCTTCCTCTGACAAGAAATTACTCCAGATCATCTCAAAGCATATCCCCTGCAAGGAGAGTACAGTCTACACCACCTGCCTTAGAAAGGAGACCTTGGCCTTTCCACTCAAGAAGGAAAGGAATATCTCTAACTAGAGAGCTTCAAGAAGATTCAACTCCACTCTTCAATTCAAATACAACTCACACAGTTTCTACACAGAAAAATACAATCCCTATAATGGCTAGAGAATTTTTCTTTGTACCCTTCAATCAAGGGAGTCCTTTAAGCTTTTCTCAACATCATGATGTGCTCCTAGAAACACTTAAAAATCTACCCAATTTCACAGGTGAAGGACAGACAATGACTTGTGAGCACATAAGAGGTGTGGATACCATTTGCAACATGCATCATATCACTTAAGAAGATGTGGCTAGCAAGATACTGGAAACCTCTTTCAAAGGTAAGGCCTTAGAATGGTTTAGAACCTTAAATTTTGGTTTCATTGACTCGTCATGGGATAGAATAGGAGAATCATTAAGAAAATACTTTGAGGATAAATCAGATTATTTATCTTTGGTTGAGAAACTGACAACCATAAAGAGGAATCCTCAAGAACAGATGACAGACTTTAATAATAGGTTCCTCAAGACATGGAATAGGATTCCTATTTCAGTAAGGCCTTCAGCTGACCATGTCTTCCTATACTTCTTGAAAATTCTGAATAGAAACATCTATGTCATGATTCAATCCATGGGAGGTACCTCATTACCGCAGGCTTTTTACATAGCAGTCAGAGCTGAAAATTGTTTAATCCAAGAAGGTATGATAGCCCCAAGGCCACCCATGCCTATTTTTCCCAACATCATGTTAGAAATAACTGAGAGGAAGGGGGGGTGAATCAGTGGCCTCAAAAATATTCCAATTAATCAACCCAAAAACCTAGTACCACAATATTAAGCCTCTAGTCATCTTAAGTTCTACAATATGTATGCCTTCAAATATACTTATCAAATAACTACTGCTCGGAGTTATCTTTTAAACCTTATTTTTTATGTTTACTGAATAGTAGTCTTTCATTTATCAAAAAATAGTAATAGCTTAGTTTATATCGATCAATCTAGATTAGTTATGTGTAATGCAAAACACTAAAGTAATGAATCATAGACACATTGACATGTGGATTTTTAATGTGGAAACCATGTTAAGGGAAAAACCACTTGGGACTAGTAACCCAAAATTTTCACTCTTGTGAAGTGAGCTTGGTGAAGAGCCAGCCATATTAAAGGTTACAAACACACAGTTAGGTGTGACCTTGTTAGAGGATTTAAAAGATTAGTTTGTCACTTGATATCGGGCATCTCTATGCTACCTTCTATGACCAAACCCAGTGTAGTTTGTCAAATGGTATCTGGCATCTCAGGCTATCTTCATGATCAAAATTTTTGATACTCCTTGGGTTGTATCTCAATATAGAAAGGATCTTTAAATCCTACTCGGTTAAGATACTTTCTGATTTAATGGTTAAACTGAAACAATAAATGATCAATTCACATATACAACTTATACTAGCATATTTTAAGATCTATTGTAAGCTCGTTAAACCATTATGATCAATATATCTTTTCAATACCTTTGCTCCACTTTTGTTTCTGTTTAGTGATGTTGTGCTCTATTGCTCGATGTCCGCATAAATATTTAGCTCTTTCTTCATCTTGATTGATCAGGATTGTATGAATATTTTCTTCATCAGTTTCTCTTCAGAATCCTACTTTTCATTCACTCACCTTAATTAATAATGAATTAAGTTATCTCTTTATAGATATGATATCATCGTTTCTCTCTTCTTGATTTTCTTATTCTTGGCGTGATCCACAATCTTAGCCAATCCTGATTTAAAACATAACTCCTATTTTATCTCGTAGAAATCTTCTTTCTGATTGGATAAAACATCTTTAAATCATTTTCTTATCTATGGCTTTAACTTGTCAATTAAAACAATGTCAACAACCAGTTAAGTCTATCTTTAGCTCTGTCAGCTAGATATTTTGTCATTTCTAAACTTCAATTAACTTTGGTGTTTTAACTCTTTGATAGCTTCGGTCAACACTTTAGTTCTCCTCGGACTTCTCCGTCTGGGTTGTCTATCCATCGGGCTTCACTGCAAAGTTCTACTCATCAGTTAACACTGTAATTCTAGTTGTTGGTAATGCTTGTGATTATACTCTTTGGTAATGATCATCAGTTTATTTGCTCAGGCATCACTGTGACTTAAATTTTAGTTATCTCTATCCGTCAGGTTCCACTAGCTCTCGATGTTTGTAGTCACTTAGTGAATGCTTGTCTTTTATGCACTACTGAAAGCATAATCATTCTCTATCTGATTCTCTAAAGTCTTTAAAACTTTAATTATAACCGATTATATTATATCAAGTTGATTTCAATGACAATACAATTCATTAACTGATTTAATGTCTTGCAATATATTTTTGCATTTCAGTGATCAACTTAACATCTTCAAACATTCAATCAGTTACATGTCATAAATCTCTCCCTTTGGCATTGATGGAAACACACTACATTATCACACTATATTATTACTAATACAATATGAAATATAATAGTTTCATAATTTTTTTTATTGTAACTATTACAAATGTCTGGCTCTCGGTAAGCTCATATAGTTTATATTTGTTTCTTGCAGAGTGGATTGTTCAATCTTTAATCCCTTTACTAGATAGATGTAGCATCTTCAGTCTCTATTCTAATATATGCTCTGCCTTGACTATTCCTCTTCTTGATAATATATTTTTCCTTTGATGGAAATGAGTCATCTCTTCCTTAGTATTTACTCTCTCCCTTTTTTACTTCCATCCCTTAGATGGATATTTTATATGTAATCAATCTCTCCCTTTGAATATTGATTAACTATTCCTTTTGATTCTTAGGAATTTCTCTTAATGGATAATGATATACTCTTTTCCTGATAATGAGATTATCTCTCCCTTATAATAAAGAAGCTATCTCCCTTATGATAATGAGAAATCTCTCTCCCTTTGATAACAATTCCAAATAATTCTTCTATATCATCTTTCATTCTTTATATAATATATTCCTTGAATTTCCCTATCAATCAGCAATCCATTGTCTCTATTTTTTAGTGTAGATTTGTACCTTGTTGTGTACAAATGTATATGTTGTTGTTCATCTTGGTGCTTGCATCAACATGAATGATCTTCTGATTGTGTGTGGGCTGATGCAGCCTCCTAGTCATCTTAATGACTGATAGATAAGGGTTGTACCCCTAGTCTCTGTCTCAAGTACTCAAATGTATCTTTCGGTAATGGCTTAATGAATATATCAGCTAATTGTTCCTTTGATTGAACATATTCCAGTATCACCTCCTTTTCTTTCACTTGTTCTCTTAGATAGTGATACTTGATTGCAATATGCTTAGTCTTAGCATGCATGACTATATTCTTGGAAATGTTAAATGCACTGGTATTATCACAATAGATAATCACTGGTTCAAGAATCTTCCTATTCATACCTACCAGCAACTATTTTATCCATGCAATATTGGGGCAATTTGTAGAAACAACCACATATTATACTTCTGTAGTAGACTGAGAGATGCATCCTTGCTTCTTGTTGATCGATGTGACAAGTCTATCACCCATGAAGAATGCTCCTCCAGCTATACTCTTTTAGTCATGAATGTTTCCAGCCCAATCAACATTTGTATAGACTTGTAGCTCAAATTTACCTTCTCTTTTATACCATAAGACATAGTCCTCGGTGTTCTTTAGATATCTCAAAATTCTCTCGACAACAGTCACATGCGATTCTTCAGGATTAGCAGAGAATCTTGCAACTATTCTAACTACATGTGCTATATCTGGTCTAGTATGAACAACATACATAGTTTTCCAATCATTGATCTATACAAGGTCTGATTTACCTCATTTGATTTATCTTCCTTTTTCATCTTACATCCGGTAGCCATAGGTGTTCCAACTGGCTTAGAATCTTCCATTTTGAATATCTTCAGCACTTCCTTGATTTATTTGGAGTGAGTGATATATATGCCTACATTTTGTTGAAGAATCTGTAGACCAAGAAAGAATTTGATCTCCCCAAACATAGACATCTCAAATTATTTTCTCATTTCATTAGCAAAGGATTTTCATCACATTTCATTTCCCCCAAAAATGATATCATCAACAAATATTTCAGCAATTAGAATATTACCATTGGTATCTTCTTTTAAGTACAAATTGCTATTTTCACTTGTTCTTACAAATTCAATGCTAATGAGATAGGAGTGAAGTCTTTCATAACAGGCTCTAGGTGCTTTTTTTAATCCATACACTTGGATTTATGTAGTCTACATACCATGTTCCTCATGTCTGGATCAACAAACCCTTCTGGTTGTTCAATGTATACCTCTTCTTCCAGTATTCCATTTAGGAATGCAGATTTGACATGCTTCTGGTATACCTTGAATCCTTTGAATGCAGCATAAGAAAGTAAGATTCTAACTCCTTCTAGTATAGCAAGGGTTGCAAAGGTTTCTCTATAATCAATACCTTCTTCTTGTGCATACCCCTTGCATACTAACCTTGCTTTGTTTCTTGTGGCTTCTCCATTCTCATTCAGCTTGTTTCTGGATATCCATTTGGTATCGATGACATTCTTTTCATCAGGTCTCAGTACTAGTGTCCATGTACTATTCTTCTCAATCTATTGTATTTATTCATTCATAGCACTAACCCATTCTTCACTTTCAAGTCCAGTATAACAAATTTAGGCTCAAAATGACAAAGTAAACATCTAGTGTTTAGTGTCTTACTTCTTGTTCTCATTGTAGCCTTCTTGTTTCTTATGATTTGATTCTGTGGATGATGTCTTATGACATACTTGGAAATTTTTGGTTCAGATCTTTTTCCATCATTCTGATCATCTTCTTGACCTTCATTATGATCTCCATCGCTCGGTAAATCATCTTGAGTATTATCTTGATTTTCAGTAACAACAGCCTGATGCTCGGGTGCAATGTTTTGTTGCTCAGGAGCGATACACTGTTGCTTGGGTAGAGTGTCAGGTTCTTCAGTAAAAACAAACTTGTTGTAGTCCTCTGGTTCTCTTCTTCTTTCCTTTTCATTCTTTTCTACAAATTCATCTATCTTTACATTTGCACTTTCAATGATCTTGTTAGATGAATTGTTAAGACACTTATAAGCCTTGCTTTTTATGGAATATCCTTTAAAGATACCTTCATCACTTTTGGATTCAAGATTTCCATTTCTATCATCCTTCAAAATATAACATTGACTACCAAATATTCTAAAGTAACTTACATTGGGTGTGTAACCATGCCAAAGCTCAGAGGGTGTCTTCTTTGTGTCCTTCTTCAATTATACTTTGTTCAATGTATAGATAGTAGTACTGACAGCTTCCCTCCAGAAAGTTTGAGTGATGCCTTTCTCAATCATCAATGTTCTTCCATAGTCAACAACTGATCTATTTCTCCTCTCAGCAATTCGATTTTTTTGTGGTGTTCTTGGTGCACAAACCAGTTGTATCATCTTAAAATGGAAGCACTTCCATGTTAAGAATGTTTAGCCCTCATTAGGGGTTTTTTTTTACCACCATCATATTTTTCCCTCATTTCTGCATCCTCTCTCACTTCTGTGTCTGTTTAGGACCTTGATTGGGCCTCTCCGGGGACTATCCCTCCTATTTGGCATGTTTTCCAGGGGTTTTGACTCCCTGGTTCAAGGTCAACCTTGACCTTGACCTGGATCCCCCTTTCAAATTTGGAAGTCATTTGGCTGTAAGAGGTCATCAAAAATTCATTTATCACTTCCGGGTCGCCTGTTTTGGGTTCTAAAGCAACAATTCTTAAATTATATTTAATATACATCCTCTTATAGGGGCATGGGTCTAATTAGAATTTAATTCTCCTATGTCGGCCTCTCTAGAAGATTGTGCCTTAGTTTCATATAAAAGGAAGCTTTCTCCTCTTATTTTCTCTAAGTCTCTCTAAGTGAAAGCTAAGCACTAAGAAAGGTTAGCATCAAATGTTCTACATATTTTGAAGCCTTGAAAGTGTTCAAGTCTTCCTCTCAAGCATTCAAGTTCTCCATTGAAGATCAAGGATTCAAGCTTTCAAGCCTTTGAATGGATTTGGTTCAAAAATTCAAGATTCATCATTCAAAACCCTAGATCTATCCATCATGGTGGTATGATCTTCCTTCAAGATCCTTTGTGCATCCTCAAACATTCATTAATTCTCTCTTCAAAGTGGATTTCAAGCATTCAATCATGGAGGTTTATGGTTTCTAATTGAGTCCAAGCTTTCATATTTACATACTTGTTTACATTCAAAATACAATTTCATATCTATTTGAATATCATAGCTTCATTATTAGATTTACT
>MU224313.1:74270-97536 GCA_018584345.1 Thuja plicata | reverse complement strand
CCCCTCTTTGAATTGATGTGCGAGCAGCGCATTGATTCAAAGAATAGTCTGATGCTTGAAGCATAGAAGAATAGATTGTGAACATTGGTGATGCAAAGATTGATTGATGAAGATTTCAGAGCCATCTCCAGGATAGAGCTTGACTCTCCATAGTCTAGGTTAGGTTTCTGAGATGCCGATCAAGTAGAGTTTTTGAGGGTCATCTCTAGAATGAAGCTTGATCCTCAGGAATCCGGGTTAGAATGCCCTGATACCTAACATATAAAGATTTCAAGAATCATCTCCAGAACGGAGCTTGATCCTCAGGGATTTGGGTTAGAATGCCCTGATACCTAAAATATTTGATATCTTTCACAAGACTATCCCCAGAACAAGGCTCAACCTTCATGAGTCAGGGTTAGATTGCCCCGATACCTGTCCAACAAGATAATTAATAGAGATTTTTACGACTATCTCCAAAATGAAGCTTAGTCCCCCCAATATCTAGGTTAGATTGACATCTTTCACAAGGCTATCCCCAGAACGAGGCTTAACCTTCAAGATTCAGGGTTAGATTGCCCCGATACCTGTCTCAAAATATAGTAAATAGAGGTTTTTAGGACTATCTCCAGAACGAAGCTTAGTCCTCCAATATCTAGGTTAGATTGCCTAGACACTGGTCAGATCAATTTTTCAAGAATCATCTCCAGAATGAAGCTTGATCCTCAGGAATTAGGATTAGATTGCCCCAATTCCCAATAGATGAGTTTTCGAGAGTCATCTCCAGAACGAAGCTTGATCCCCAAGAATCTGAGTTAGATTGCTCAGATACTTAAAAGATGATGAGATGTAGGGAATAGAGATGCCCCTAATGATTGTCGAGTATCCAGTTTTGGCCATGAGGTATGAAAAACTGAACATGCCCCAAGTGATGAGATGCCCCTAGCAATGAGGAATTTTGAAAATCAGATCAGATTGATTAGAATAGATTCAATGATGTAATCATCCTGCCCCCTCGAGAGCGAAATGGAAAGATGACACATCCTAATGATGATGGAGAGTGAAAAAATTGTAGATAGATATTGAATCAGAGATCAAAAAGAACTCAGAATAGATTGTGGAAGAATTTAGAAGATTCAGAATCAATTTCGAGCGATTTTGAGGTCTGGTTGACCAAGTTTAACTAGGGTTGACCAGAGTTGACAAGAGTTGAATTTTGAGGAAAAAGGTCAAAGATTTGAGAAAATGATGATAAGATATGATTCTGAGAAGAAAGTGACGTCAGAAAGTTGACTGCACAAGTGTCCGATCGCGTCAGTCCCAAAAATTTTAAAATGTGATTTTGAGCTATATAGAAGTGTCAAATTTTGATTTCGATCACGAAAATGGATTCAGAGCTGTCAAATTAGGTATTGGTGAAATTTTCACGCAAAACAGAGTACTTTAAAAAATTAGGTCAAAACCTATATATGGATAAAAAGGTCATTTTCAAATCATTTCAACCTTTTGACTTTTGCAAATTGAGCTCTGAGCGAAAATGGTGGTCCCCTACAGCACGCATCGATTCGAGCAATCTAGGAGGCACAGTCGGCCGACAGTGTACGGACCTCTAATAAGTGGTCGACGAACTGTGCCAGCACTTCAAATTTTATTAATTTCTGTCAAATTTTGCATGTTTTTTTGCTTTTTTAGGAAACTGTCTGCAGGATTTTGCGCGAAGAAGTAGTTTCTTCGCACGGCTCATTGGGAAATCTCACGTGAGAAATTGCCTTCTTGTGGCATGCGGGGGGAAATCTCGTGTGGGAGAGTACCCACTTTCGCATGAGAAACCGTCCAATGGGTCATTTTCTCACGCAAAATGGCAGCAAAGTTCACGCAAGCATACAACTTCGTGCAGTCCATAATACTTCTTCGCGCAAAAGAGTACTTTTTCGTGCAAAAATTTGCTTCTTCACATGGAGAAAAGTGAGCAATTAGAATACAAAATAAGTCTGCATCACGTCCAATAGCATCTACGTCAGTGTTGTTACTGTCTGTAGGATGTCTTTAATGCTTAATTGTATCGTTATGCTTTGATTATCTCAAATTACTGATCGTGGACTATTGTTTGCATGCTTTGCAGGTTGACTTTCCATATGTCACCTTCAAATCACACCACCCAGCCATCATCAAACTAGTGGCATAGTTAGATGACGCAGAGACAACGCATTTGGGTACTTTGGGCCTAACCTCTCTATGTGATGTACCTGAGATTCAGGTAAATCACAAATTATTGGGAGCACTTATTGAGCATTTCCATTCGAAAACAAACACTTTCTGCCTACCACAGGGTGAGATGACAGTGACCCTTGAGGATATTTATAGGATATTGAGGATTCCATTCCACGGAGCCAAGGTGGAGTATGAGGTGCAGCCCAGGTTAGGGACACTGGCCCTGAGAGAGATATTACAGGATGACCTGGTCATGGGGAAAGTTATCCCATGGGAGGATCTCATTAGTGTGTACGGACCCACACACAGATTACCAGTGGTATTAGCATGCTTCCTTGGCTACTATCTGATGCCTGATCATGGACAACATGGTCTGGAGTGTGGCTGGGGCAGGATGCTACAACAGATGCTAGCCTGACCGAGACATTATGGATGGGGTCAGTGCATGTTGACCCACATGTATCACAAGATGCATGAGATCGTTTGTTGGGAGGAAAAGAGTATGGCAGCTAGATTATTTGTACTATAGGTATGGGCATGGGAGCACCTTCCTGTGACTAGGCCAATATGTGAGGATCTGAGACAGCCTTTAGAGCCATATATCTACAGGTGATTACTCAGCTAGCGCTAGGTAAGATAGATTAGTGGCGAGCCCAGCTGGATGACCTAGCAGTAGTAGTCTGGAGGCCGTGAAGACTGATAGAGGCATGGGATGATGCTCTAGAGCAGCTCAGTTATATGTTTTGTTCATGAGCTATGATCAGTCGAGCCATTACAGTGATAGAGAGATTCCTGCAGAAGCGGGTATGGTGACAGTTTGGCCATCCACAGGATATTTCTTAGGAGTACACTTGATATGCTTGGTTCACAAATGAGGTGAGAAGAGGCTGGCTAACGAAGCTAGATCAGGGATGGATGATGATTGATATATGAGCATTGGTCCTAATTCAGTGGGACTACTTGAGAGATGTAGCAGATGGCGGCATGATAGCAGAGTAACAAGAGCATTTTATCACATATCCATTCCTGAGATTTATTGATCCGGTCGGTATGGCATGCCGAGGGTAGGTAGTACCCCCACAGGTGGTCTAGCAGCAAGAACCGATGCCCCCACCATAGCAGAGACCACAGTTGATGCCTCGACCCTGTATTGTGTAGGTGGACATACCTGCACGCGAGATGAGGATAGATCCCAGTGCCAGTGGCAGCGGGAAACAGAGTCAGAGGAGTACGACCGCACATTTGGAGGACATTCAAGAGCAGGCTGAGCAGTAGGAGGTCCCACTAGAGGACCCTATGCAGGAGGACTAGCCTGTACAGGAGCCGGGACAGGGTGATGCACCACCACAGGCGTAGGAGGCCCTGCGTAGAATGAGAGAGAGGGTCAGGCAATTGACTAGACAGGTTGGTGATTTGACCATACAGGTGGCTGTGTAAGATGCACGACTCTTAGATAGAGATTGGGAGGTGCGGGATCTCTGGGAGCAGCTATAGGTAGCACAGGAGGAGATCTGACATCAAACTGCCCGAGCGACATACTACTATGTGTCATATATAGGGGTGGTGACTAATGAGGCATCACAAGTTGCCAAATTCTTGATATATGCCAAAGGGTTAGAGGGTGCATAGGCACCACCTCCACTAGATAGGCCTCCACCTCCACCTCCTCCAGGTGATGAGGGAGAAGGCCAGAGTTAGTGTTGATAGACTGATAAAGGAGATCATAGGATGTATCTGATGCGTTGGCATCCATGTATTGTATCATTATTGTGAGATAGACCATGCTCGAGTAGCACCATTTTGTATTTATATCGACACATTATATATATATATATATATATGAGCTCATCTTTTGGTATCATCACATGTGTCATTATCTTTTATGAGATGTTTCCTATATGCTTAGATGTTTAGATGATTTAGAATGTATGCAAATGTACAAAGATGTTCAAAATATATGTAAATGTATGAAATGCACATGTTGATGTATGTATGTAGATGATGTAGGTAAATGCAATTATGAATGAGGATATGCAAATGTGATGTGTGGATGATAATGAGTTGTGAGTGTATAATGTATATGGCACTAACATCTGATGCAGGACGACGAATGCTAACCAAAAGAACATGTGAAGATTCGAGAGCGAGGACCGAACACTTGTGCAGTCATGATGAAACCAAAACAGTGAAGAAGAACTCCCCAATGTATGAACCCAGGAGAATGCCAAGAAGAGAACACTAAATTGCTGCCACAATGCAAGTCGAGAATGAAAATGCAATCCTATGTTAGATGCAATATGAAAGTGCAATTCTAGGACATGGTTGTGAGACCCATCATATAATCATCATCATTGAGCATTTTATTTTTTGGAACATCAAAATTGATACAACCCTTACTGGCACCACAATGCAACCATAAGGATATGAATATGACTTTCATCGGATAAAGTGTAGGAAATGAACGTAAGCACCAGGGCACAAAAGCCAAGATGACCTGAACATTGTTTCCAGTTAATGTCACAAGAGTACACCAGCATTGAGGCATTCCAAGCCAAGATAACCATGAGTGTGATCATGCGTAAACAAACAGAGCAATAATAGGAAAGGAGATAGTACTGACCTCACCATGGTGTACAAATAAACAAGATCGAGGGATGTGAGGCTTTTCCACCTTAATGCGGGATCTCTTATCACATACACCCTATTTATTTGACATTTCTGAATCATCGGGACTACACCAACAAGCAGTAGACAAAGAAAATATCAATGAAATCCATGAGAATAGACAACATACAAAGAAATATTCAATCATAACTCAGCTAGTTTCAAAGTTTTCAAATATGCTCATGTTTAGAGGTGTTGAAAAACACCGTTGTGCTTGTGAGTGCATTATGTTTGATTGTTATCGATAGATGTTTACATTTGAGATATCCGATGTGTGTTAAAAAACATAGATGTTTCCAAAAATAGTCTTAAAAAACACTATTTATGGTGGTGTTGAAAAACACCAATTTGTGTCAGTATCGAGTTGTTCGTGAGAAGTGACAAGATTACTGACTCGAGTGTAAACCAAAGATGTGGTCAAATGGGGGACACATGCCCCCAAGTAATGATGAATGACTTGACATATGTTGCAAGGACAAACAAATTTGGTTGCCCCCAGGCATATGGCACTGAATGAGTGTCGAGTCAGGAGGGTTCGCAAAGGAACCATAGTGTCATGAAAGTGACCAAAATCTATGTACAAACTAAAGAAAAGAATCGTCAAGACCGAGTATCGATAGATAGAGTGTTTGAGTATAACTCCAACTGTAATGAATGTGAGCATTCTCAATAGTACAACGATAGTAGACAGACATAGTGAGATTCTCAAGTGAAGAGATCATAGGACTAGCTAGACATCAGTAGGAAGACGCAGGGAGAACCACTAGTGACTGATGTTAGGGAAATTCTCAAGAAGAGAGAACTCAGTATAAGCTAAGTGACAGTAGGCAGACGTAGTGAGAACCACTGGTGACTGTTGCAAAGTAGATCCTGAAAAATAATAAGACAATGCCCCCTAGACCAGGAGGGTTTCCATGAGAGTATGACCAGTTTCAATCCATGTAAGTTGGTGTCTTTGATGGGAACTAAAAGAAAATGCAAGTAGGAAAGCTGGAAAATAGCAAAGCAGGAAGGCAAATGCATAAAGCCAAGTGGTGCTGTGATAGATATAGCAATGTGGAACAAGAGGCGCCTGTTTACCAGGTTTTCACCTTCTTGGTAGAAATTCTTTTTTTTTTCTACCATGACGCCTATTTGCCAGGTTTTTATCAATGACACCTTTTCTCTTTTTCTCTTTTTTTTTGTATTTTTCAATTTTTTATTTTTTTTTGTATTTTTGGAATATATGATTTTTTTTGGAGATACATCAAAGTGTCTATCGCTAGGTTTTCACTAAGATGATCATTTTTGTCAGGACTTGTTTAGATTTTCAGAATTTTTTCAAGACTTTATTAATACATGAACATACTGAAGATGTCTCAGCTGTCGAACCGTTTCAGATGAAGAGCGTTAATGGGCTCTTTGAGTTTCTCTCCTTCAGTAGTAGAAATTTGATAGGTAACAGACCCAAACACTGCAGTGACAACATACGGACTGAGCTAATTTGGTTTTAATTTCTCTTTCTGGATCTGTTGTTGTTGATTCTTAGGGTTCTCCCTCAGAACGAGGTCACCCACTCGGAAATCCCTTGGTCTGACCTTTTTGTTATAGCTCTTGGACATCCTTTTCTGGTATGCTCTAAGGTTTTCGAACACCACTTGTCGATGTTCATCAAGTAGTTCTAGCTCTTGTAGCTAAGATATTATGTTATCTTCATCAATAATGAGGCCTTTCAGGGAGACTCGCAGAGAAGGGATCTCAACCTCAATTGGTAACATATCATCTACTCCATAAACCAAGGCATAGGGCATAGCCCCTGTTGGTGTTCTTATGCTTGTCCTGTATGCCCAAAGAGTTGGATTGATCTGGAGATGCCAACCTCATCTGGATTTGTGCACTGTGTGATGCAGGATTTTAAGGATTTCCTTGTTGGATGCTTCCGCCCGTCCATTACCCTGAGGATAATAAATGGAAGACCAATGCTGATTAATTTTAAACTTAGAGCATAGCTCTGTCAAATCCTTATTTTTGAATTGCCCCCATTATCAGTGATTATTGCTGAGGGTACACCATGCCTGCAAATGATGTAGTTGAGAATGAACATAGCTACTGATTTTCCATTGGCAACGGTGAGAGGGACTGCTTCCACCCACTTGGTAAAATAGTATGTAGCTGTGATTATGAACTTATGTCCATTTGAGGACGAGGGATAAATATGACCCACCAAGTCAAAGGCCCATTGCTGAAATGGCCAGAAAGTAATGAAGGGAATAAGCTCCTTGGCTAGAGCATGAATCAGATTATCATTTAGTTGACATTGTTTGCAATACTTAGCAAACTATGTAGCTTCTTTTTCCATATCGGGCCAATAGTAACTGACTCTAATAAGTTTACGGGCCAATGTCAGGCCATTAGAGTGAGACCCATAGATGCCTTCATGCACCTCTACTAACGCACGTTTGGACTCATCAGGTTCTAAAAACCTAAGGAGGGTACCGTCTAGACCGTGGCTATACAAGTCTTAGCTACGATGACAAACCGTGAAGCACTGTGGATTAAGTGACGTTTTTCATTCTGGGTGTAAGTGTCTAGAACAATCTGGTCACAAAGGTAGGAAAAGATATGATGGTAGCGAGATGAATCATGTCAATTGATAGAACATATCATTTGGGAATTGGGGGAATCATAGGTTGGGTAGCGTAACATCTCCACTAGGAATTCATGTCAAAAATCATTTTCTGGCATCTGTAGCATGGAGGCAAGAGTAGCCATGGCATCTGCTACTTTATTATCTGTGCTTGGAACTTGTTGAAATGTGATGTGAAAAAATCCTTTTTGAGGTCATCAACCAACCATTTATAAGGCACCAACTTGTCATCTTTTGTCTGATAGATATCATTTACTTGATTGATGACTAACTGTGAATCTCCAAGGACATTGAGTTCGTCTACTCGCCACTCAAGGGTGATCTTCATACCATTGATTAAGGCTTCGTACTCAGTAATATTGTTTGTACAAGGGAACAAAATCTTATATGCTTTTGGTAAAGACTACCTTTGAGGTGTAATGAATAGTATCCCAGCACCTGACCCCTGTTGGGTAAATGAACCATCAAAAAACATAGTCCAGGTGTGAGAAGTAATATGGACTCATTTGGGAATTCAATGTGCAATGGTTGATGATCTACTAGAGGTGCCTCTGCCAATTGATCTGCAATCGCTTTCCCTTTGATGGCTTTCCTTTCTACATACTCAATATCAAATTCACTGAGAAGCATGACCCATTTAGCTAGTCTACCTATGAGGGTAGCTTTACTAAGCAAAGATTTTAGAGGATCAATTTTAGCAATTAGGTGTGTAGTATGAGCCAGCATGTAGTGCCGCAGTTTTTGTGAAGCAAATACCACTATAAGGCAAGCCTTCTCTATAGCAGAATATTTTGTTTCATATTAGACTAGAGTTTTGCTAATGTAATAGATAGCCATTTCTTTTTTATGTTGATCTTCTTCAGCCAATAGGATACCCAATGATGCATCTGTAGTAGAGATGTAAAGTATAAGCGGCTTCCCATGAATAGGTGGCATCAAGATTGGTGGGTTCGCAAGATACTATTTGATTTGTGTGAACCCTTCATCACATTCTTTGTTCCGTTGGTAAGTCACACCCTTGTGTAAAGTCTTGGTGAATGGTTGTGACTTTTCTGCCAGTTGTGAGATTAAGCACCAGATAGACTATAGTCGGCCTTGAAGTCCTCTCATTTGTCTGATATTCTTTGGTGGCAGCATTTCTATGATAGCTTGTACTTTCACAGGATCCACTTTGATGCCTTTGGCAAAGATGATATAGCCAAGCAATTTTCTAGATGTTATGCCAAATGTACATTTCTTAGGAATGAGCCTCAGACTGAATTGTTCCATGTGATCTAGTATAGGACCTAGATCCGCAAGATGTTTCTCTCAGTGCATGATTTTAGCTAGAGTGTCATCCACATAATCTTCTATTGTTTTATGCATCATGTCATGAAATATAGTAGTGATAGCTCTCTGATATGTAGCACTAGCATTTTTGAGTCCAAAGGGTGTGACATTCCAACAGAAAGTGCCCCATGCACATGTGAAAGCAGTTTTCTCTTGGTCCTCTAGCATGATCTTTATCTGGTTGTAGCCAGAGAAACCATCCATTAGTGAGTACATTTTATACCCTATTGTCATATCTACAATCATATCAATATTGAGCAATGGAAAATCATCCTTAGGACATGCCAAATTTAAGTCTCTGAAGTCTGTGCAGACTCGGATAGATTTATCATGTTTTGATATTGGAACAATGTTAGAGATCTATTCTACATAGTCAATTACTCTGATAAATACTGCCTTAACAAGTTTCTCCAATTTAGCTTTGACAAGTAGAGCTACATGTGGATGCATTTTCAAATCTTTTGCTTGACGGGCTTGACGAATGGTGCAATGGACAAATAGTGCATGATTAGATTAGGGTCTAATCTTGGCATGTTTGAATATTTCCATGCGAATTTTATCTTTTTTCTCCTGAAGAATGTATTGAATTCCTCTCTTTCTACCTCAAATAATGATTGTGCCAAATGAATGATCTGAGGTTCATCTTCTATACCCAAGTTGATTGGTTGAGTTGGTTCAATAAGCATAGATGATCTTTCCTGTAAATGACTCGGAAGTGCATCAAGTATCTCATCCTTGGGTGCCTCAGAGAGGTTTTCACCCTTGGATATGTATTTTATTTTGACTATTTTAGGCTCTAATACTGCCACAATGTGGTTTTCACCATCAGAGTGCCTATTTTTTCTTCTTTTTATTTTGTGACTAAGATACTTGATGTCAGCCTCAGTCATGTTGACACTTTCTTCGCTAGTGGAGGACGTTACAGGTTTGACAATGTGTAGGTAACAGGAAAGAGCGTAATTATTCTAGAATGTAAGGACTTCATTAGATGGGGAGGTAGAGTTCCAGTCTATAATCTCAGGATGACAAAGTGAAAGAGAAGTGACGGGTTCAAGTGTGTTCATGGTATAATCATCAAAAGCATGGACAAGCAAGTCGAGACTTAAAGCGATCTCATCCAGAGGTATAGTCAAATTCGTTTGATTCCTAACCACTGTAGTAGATGACATGTTAACATCTATGGAGATGGACTCATGTGACCCTACACTAGACCCTTCACCTACTTCGAGAAGGTTTTCATATGTGTGAACTATATCTGTATCTCTATTAGAGGAAGCATCAGACAAGCTATCGAACTCATATTCATGAGAGTCTATTTCATCATTAGGCATCATGTCAAGAACATGAGTGAAATCAACCCTTTGTCCCCAATTGGGATGAGTTCTACCTAGAACCTCTGCTTTGGTTAGATGAGCACCTTTTGACCTAAGTACCTCATTAGTGTTTGTAGCATCAACTTCCTCTTGTGTAGTGAGAAGTGACTGGGATTCTTGTTCAAACTATTCTTGAAAGTGTGGTGGTATGTATAAATCACCCTGATGACCTGGATTTATAGTTTGTATCTCTTTCCACTCCTCATAGGTTAATGGAGCAAGTGAAGTGGTGTCATTAGAATTGCTGTCAATTTCTACTATACAGACACGCGACATAAATTCATCTGGCTCGGCAAAGAATGCCGCCAGGTCTGGAGGAATAGGATAAGGAAAACTATCCTCGTCAGAACTGTCTTCAAATTCTTCTATTTTAGATGTTTCTTTAGGTATTGGTTGTTTATCTTCTCGAGGTACAAACTTGTTTATTCCTAGTTGAAATGTGAGTTTCTTGAAGCCTATACCTGTGGAGTCACGTATTCTGTGACCAATAGCTTCAAGTGGTGCGATCAATCCCTTATGATTTGCACCTATAGGACCATTTAATTTATAGTCAAAATGTTGCATAATATATAGACCTTTGCCATACTGCTCAGGTTTGATGTCATAAGGGGGAGTAGTGTGTTCAGAATTATCTTCTCCTTTATAGATTCAAACTTTGATAGCTCTTTTTTCAGCTTCTTCTTCTAATGGTATTGTGGCTTGCACAAAAGTACCAGCATACTTTGTTGGAGGAGGAACCGTAGAAGGTTTAGTGCTCTCAAAAGGTCTCCCAAAAGAACATAGAGACAAAGGCAGAGATGTAATAGATAGCACAGGTTCAATCTGATATCCTCCCATGTCAGTTTCTTTGAGTGTTAAGCTCTTTTCCATTTCTTTTAATTTAGTCTCAAGGATCTCAATAGATTCTCTGTTGGTAGGCACAAAGATGTCAGTAGATTTGGTGAGGGTGTTTCAATCATAGCGTGTGTTAGCAGGTATATTCACTTCAATTCCTTAGAATGGGAACTTAATGCACTGATGGTAGTTGAAGGGATAGCTTGCATTTCATGGATCCGTGTCATGCCTAATAGAGTATTGTATGCCAAAGGGATGTCAAGCACTTGACAGATAACATCTCGTTCAACAGGGCCAACTCTAATTGGCAACACAACTAGCCCCTTAGGTTTATGTTCTTCTTCATCATAGGATTTAATAGTAATCTTTTTGTGAGTATCAATGCAGTCTTCGATGTAGCCTAACTCAGTAAGGAAGCTAGCAGAATAAATATTGAGGCCGGCACCGTTATCTATGAGAACACGGCGAACACGCTTTGGACCAATCATGACTTCAATGTGCAGAGGGTTATTATGTGGGTGACTCAAAGAATGGTCATCTTCCTTAGAGAAAGACAAGTAATGGGAGGAGGTCAAGTGACCTACCATGGATTGAAACCAATCGAGATCAAGATCTTTTGGGATATTTTCCTCGGTGAGGGCTTTGTCCAAGATTTTCCTATGAGCAGGGAATATTTTTAGCAGCTCAAAAATAGTAATATGGGCATTAGTACGTTGTAATTGATTGAGAATGTTGTAATTGGTAGCATTAGATGAGGAACCCACTTTCGGATTCTTATTGGCAGAGCCGAAATTAGCTTTGTCTACTGGTTTTGTTGATGTAGACATAGAAGGCTCAGGGCCTTTGAGGATGATCTTAGCACGAGATTGAGTAACAATAATAGCACTGACCTGAGACTATTCTTGTTTGGAAGACTAAAGTGTAGACCCTCGCAAGATGAAAGATGTTTTGGGTTTGGGAGTTTCTTCCTTTTCCTTGAGAATGATGACATTACAGTATTCAGTATCAACAAGTTCAACCATATTAATTACATTGTCGTTATTGGTGTATGTATAGTTGACCTTAGCATCACTATTTTTGTCTTTAGATGATTCACCTTTTCCATGAAGAGGAAATGGATCTTTTAAAGCTTGGTGATGAGAATTCTTGTTGTGACCTCCCACAGCAATAACCTCACTATCGATGAGATCCTAGATTTTATGCCGCAATTTAAGACAAGTAGTTGTTTTATGACCTTTGTTTTGGTGAAAATCACAATAAGGAGACTCATTCC
This sequence comes from Thuja plicata, assembly GCA_018584345.1. Lineage (NCBI taxonomy): Eukaryota > Viridiplantae > Streptophyta > Pinopsida > Cupressales > Cupressaceae > Thuja > Thuja plicata. Next base: position 85,247 of record MU224313.1, on the reverse strand, counting down.
ACCAAGAGGGTCTTGGTTGTGGATCATAAGGTCATGAATTATCCAGTGGAGTGAGTAAATGGTTGTCCAAGAGAGTCTTGTAAACCACATCAAGAGGTTCTCCTAAAGGAGTGAATTCACACTTGGGTCTAGGAGCCCAAGGTTTAGATCCAAAAAATATGAAGTACTCAGTTTAGAATATGTCATAGCCTTTTCAGTGGCTTTAGCTGCTTGCATCATGGTAGTGAGATTAAAGGCAGCCTTGGGAGGCTTGGGAGTCACATTATCTACAACTCAATCATTCACAACATTTTGGTTCTTGTTGGGAAATTTGGGTTTATCTTTGCTTGAGGAGGAAGACCTTTGTTTATTTTCCTTAAGTAAGGTCAATTCTCCTTTCTTGATCACAAATGTCTTGATTCTCACAACTTGCTTAATCATGTCATCAAAAGTTAAAGGACCTTGTAGCTGTACTTGATATCCAAAGTTGGGGAGAAGACTATCGACAAAGATGTCCAACTTTTCAAATTCAGGTATCTTGTGAGAATATTGTGTATAGAGCTGTCTCCATCTTTGGAGAAATTCCAAGAAGGATTCCCCATGATTTTGTTTCAAGTTGCAAAGATCTCGGATATGAACCGGATGTTGGATGTTGTGAGGATAGTGTTGTAGAAATAAATTGGCAATTTCATCAAAATTTTTGATGCCAGTTGGTAGTCTAGAGAACCACTCCATAGCTGACCCTCCCAAACTATGTGGGAAGAGGTGCATGAGATAGGTTGTATCATGTATAAATTCCATAGAGAGGGCACCAAACTCCCTCAAATGATCTTGGGGGTCAGATGTACCCAATTATTTATCATATTTGGGAAGCTCAACTCCTTTGGGAAAAGGAGGCATGCATAGACTCTTATCAAACGGGAACGGACAAATTTTGTATAGTGTGAATTGAGTGGTAGGTTTGTCTTTTTCCTTCATAAGTTGAAGGAGTTGTTATTGCATGCCTTGCATTTTTTTTTGCAAGCGGGTGTTTTCAGTTTCTTCCTCTTTCTCAATAAGTGTCTCTACCTTGTAATCAGAGGGAAGTTTGGCACCCTTGGTGGCTAATTCAAGAAGGTATTTCTCATTCTCTTCATTCATTATGACCGCCATAATTCTCATGAAATTTTTATTATTGTGATCATCTAAGATATCCCCTTGGGTTATCTCCTCTTCTTGAAGAGGAGGGTTTTCAGTCTGGTTGAAACATGGTCCACCCAGTTGACTATGATCTGCCATTTTGCTAGAATGCAAGTGTTCAATGTGTAAAGACTCAGTATGAAAATTTTGAATGTTCTCAGAATTTGGGTCCTCTTAGAACAAAGGATTTCAAACCTGACTAAAATCCACTGGAAATGACCTTTTACTATAAGTTCGACGTACCAGAGAAGGAGATCGATATGATTCCTCACTAGATGTAACTGACAATGGTGTGGAAAGCATAGATTCATCTTGATTGATTGAAGGAAATGTTTTGTCACTTCAAGTTGTGACAGTCATAGACAGAGATTGAACAAGGGATGTGAACTAGGATCAAACTTGAAACTGTCTCAAAGTAAATGCACAGAAAGTGCCAAAGGGTGAAGTATCCTTGGTGCAAATCATTAGAGATGAGGCTAGAACAGCTAAGAGATGAATATTGCAATACAAGGCATGATGACACAGTAGAAATAGACCAAAAGATATGAGACGAGACTAGTTTAAGAAAGAATCACGTAATCCTCTACCCAAGAAACCAAGTTTTTGACTGTATGAAGATAGAAGGTAGATAAACAGACCGAGATCAAAGACCAGATTTGACAGAGGTATGCTTGACAGATAGGAATCAGCTCACTTTTTTGAAAAAAATCTTCAGACTTGTGCGAAGAAGTGCATTCTCGCGTGAATATTCTCACTGACGTGCACAAAACTTTGCAGTCCCGTGCAAAGAATGATACTAGACTGGTGAAAAAAAACTGAATTGATTGACAGTGAGGTTTTTGAAATATCACGCGACAATTTCCAGTGTGTCGCATGAAGACTCTTAGATAATGATGCAAAGATTGGCAAAATGTCATGCAAAACTATGCAATTTTGACAAATGAAAGTCTACAGAATCAGACTGTTGAGACCAAATTGCCTTTCCCGAGATAAAATCATGCTATTGTCTGACAGATAGTTTGAGTTACACATTGTGTTGGACATGTTCAAGTTTGATAGTTTGTGTGTTTTTTGACGATAGTTTCAATTGTTCAAATGATACACACACGCAAAACACATTAAACAGAATGTTTGTAGTACCAGAATAGAAACATCACAATCCTAGGATAGCTAGGACAGTATCTATTGAATCCCCAATTGAACCAAAGTTCAACTATGCCTACTCTTAGCAGACAACTTAGAAGCTTGGAGGCATGAGCTCCTCCTTACATGTGCACTCACTTCTCAGGCACACCAAGCTTTTAACCCCAAAGGAATTTCTTCCAAAAGGGATGTTGTCTCTACTAAGAGCCGTAAGAGTGCGGGGTGTCTTATTTAGTCTGTGACCTTCCACACCAACAGATAGAGGGTTTTTGCAAACTATAACAATAGTTTGTAGTAAGGACATCCGTTCAAGTGGTTGTGATCAAGTCATTTTTCCCAATTAAAGGGGCTCTCCCAATCCTTTCAAAGAAAGGCTTTCACCTTAACGATGTCAGAACTTTAACGCACCACTAGGGTACTGGAGGAGATTTTGGTTGCCACAATGAATTCACTCCTGTCTATTATGACATTAATCACAATAGCATTTTTTGTATACCGGTTCGGAAGGGCTTGACTTTAGCCTATTACCAGTTGGGCATCCACTCTCACCGGCTTTGCTAAAGCTCTCGGGAGGTAGCCACTCTAGAAGAATCACATGAATTTATCTTACACCCAAGATCCATAAAGGTGAGGAGAGAGGATATGTTCATGTAGCTCTTGGAATTATAATCTAGAAAACACTTCAATCACGCAAGACAATGATTCATTTTAAGCACCAACCTAAGTGTGTTCTAACTACTAAAAATAGACATGAGAATTTGTGAAAACACGCAAGGTCTTCGACAAACATCCTGCAATAAACACATTAGTAGTTTGTAATGCCTTTCTTCATATCAGCATCCTGCAATAAACACATTAGAAGTTTATGATTTCTTTTCTTTATCTCAGCGTCCTGCAAACCACTGTTAAGCTGTTCTAGAAGATAAAATCAGAGAAACACAGATGTCAGAAAACAATAGATGGTTAGAAAACTGAGACAAGAGATATCAAATAAAAGCTCTGGTATTGAATTTCGTGTGATGATTCAACCTAGATCGTGCGAAGAAGTGCAGAAAGCCCCACGAAGAACTAGAAAGTTTGCGTGAGAAGCTACAAAAGTTTGTGTGATATTAAAACAGAGATGTACAAAAGTATAGATAGAATGCAAAAAAAAAGTGTAATGAAATGGGGCCAGAACAGATTACCTCGAGCCCCATGGTGGGTGCCAAAAATGTATGTGGTAGATTTGGCCTTGTTAATCAACCATACACTTCAACATAGTCCTTATTCATCAGATGCACACAAGAATGAATATGAGATTATTCATCTTTCCTGTCTGCATGATTTGACATGTTGCCTTCTATCCAGATGGGGTTTTGAAAATAGCTCTCAGAATGAGAGTCTCACAACCATAGACCAATATAGAATGAAGGATTTATGCTTCCATGAATGCAATGCAATGATTAATCTAGAAATGAAACATGCAAGATTAATCTAAATGATCCATTTAAATTAGAAATGAGATTAAAACTATGCCATGATTTCAATGCAAGTATTCTAGAAATTGAAATTAATCTATAGCAAAATGAGATTATTCTATATGAGATTATGAACTAAGAATGTAGCAACAATTCAATATTCTAGCAATGCATATGAATTAGAAATTCAGGAAGGGTTTTGAATGAGGACTGGGAGTTCTTTTATAGACTGGAGGACTGTTCAGAATAGAAACTTTTCTTTTTGAAATAAAACAGATAGAAAAGCCAGTTTAAAATAGAAAGCTTTCTTTAAAAGAATACAATAAATTGTTTTCCCTTTGCTTTAACTGTTTTCTTTCTTTGATTTAATTCTTTTCTCTTTTGATTTAACTGTTTTATTTATGATTTAACTATTTTGTTTCTCTTTAAAGCACAGTTAATTCAAAACTTCTATTTGTGAACTGAAGAGAATATTTAATTAAATAAATAGAATATAACCTCATAAATCTATTTTTCTCAATTATTTGAATAATTAAATTTAATTATTGAAATGAGGATATTTATTTTATAATTAAATATTATTTAATTCCTTTTTATGTGTTTTAGCTAAAAGGGGTGAATTTAATTTAACTAAAGTGCTAGGACTTTATAATTAAATTAATTCAATCGTAGGGTTTGTTTAGCTAATAGATATTTAGGAATTAAATATAATGTATGATTAATGCAGATTTAGGATTTTCTGCATTTGACACTTAGGTCGAGTAGAGTCAGTCAAAACTCAGAATTGCCTAGTGCAATAGGACTTTGATGATTCAGAAGAATAACAAATGCAAAAAAATTGGTTAGGGTTGCAAGATGCTAATTTTGGGGTGTTACAGCAGGTATAGGTTTAGAATAGTGGATCAGGACAGAGATTCAAATACCCTTTTTGACAAACTTTTAGGATCCAAAAAAAGATTTTTAGTCTGAGACTTTTTAGGTCGATTCTGTCCTAGGGCGCAATCGTAAATTCTGGAGCAATGGTGATATTGACTTGAGGGTACAAATCTGAACTACGTCATAATGGAAAATTATTTCTGGGTTTTGTTCGTCTCTACATTTCTATTCTAGATTCGGGCTTAGATTTTCCAGAAACTCAACCTAGGCTTAAAAAAAAAATCATTCTTCAGATCTGCAATATTTCAAGGTTAGTACATTTCTTCTATTCATTTCAATTAAAGTTATTAAATCTATCATACACACTTTCTTCTATAAAATAGGCATTAGGGTTTTTCTCTTTATCCATATCCTTAATAGGTTGATTCATTTATGCATTGATCCTTTCTTTAGGGTTAATCAATTTGCATCTTCCCTTTAAGAAATTTTGGATTAAGTAGACAATCCTACCCTCCTCACACACATATTCATATACACATCTATATCATCCATAAACAAAATTCTTAAATGTAAGATCTCTAATGTTACATTTTGGTGACCTACATTTTAGATCTTACATTTTGGTAAAAAAATCTATATTTTCAAAAAAATATAAAAAACATTTCTTGCATTTCATTCACTATGAAGATCATTAAGATGTTTGGGGTATGGCTATTTTTATCATTATTCTTCTTTTAGCATCTCTTTATAGTACTTATGATGTTTATGAAAGTATCATCCATTTCATTATGTTTGTTAATCTTCATGTTTCACTTGCTTATGCTATTTTGAGATTAACTAATACTAGTCTTCCTACTTTCAAAACTTTCATCAAAGATTTGTCTAGTGGAATTATTACTCTTTTGGATTTTGTGAAGAATTGGGTAGATGATACCCCACTTACTAATCTTCCTAATCCTAATCCTATCATTCCTAATCTAGATCCTAATCTTCCTAATCCTAATCCTATCAATCCTAATTCAATTCCAAATATTCCTATTTCTATTTATCCATCTTCAATCCCTAGTTCTTTCCACATTTATGATGTGGCCCAAGCTAGGTTTCATGATAATGATGTTCGAGAATCCTTTCATTTACCTTCCCCTCCCTATCTAATCCATGATGACATTAAAGGGAAAAACAAAGAAACCTCTTCTAAACCTATCATTCCACCATACACAACATTTTCTCATGAACAACATAATCAATCTCCTCCTATCAAAGCTTTGCAAGATATATACACTACCAAATATACTATGGTGGATAAACAAGGCTATAAAGGTTTAGGGCATGGTATCAATGAACAAGGCATTAAAAACCTGATTCATGCATCTCCTAAACAAGATATGCATGGTATAGGTTTCCCACCTCCTCTAATCAAGGTAGCAGATCTTAACCATCATCCTCCTCTTCATGTTCTTCTTCCAACACCTTCTTTAGATCACCCTAATACACCTCAAGATGTGGCTAAGAAAGTGTATGTCCAATTAATGAATTCTAAGAAATAAATCTTCAAACCTATTCCAAAAATTGCTCTCTCTAATTATAGATGTCCCTTTCATTATAGTAATACACATTTACTTGTTGATTGTGTGCATTTCAAGATCTATGTTAGAGAAATATTTTCCTTGGAATTTATATCTCATTCCCATGAAGTATTACAATTTCTTCATAATTTTGATATAGGGCATTCCCCTCATTCTTTTATAAGTTAGATCATATTTCTCCTCTTGTCTCTTAACTAGGGGGAAAGAGGTATTTTATTCCAGTCTTCTAGGATCCATTTTTCTCTTATCATATATTTTGTTTTGAGTTTAATTGGTTATTCTTTCTATATTCTATCCCTATAAATTTTTATTATATAATCATTCATGATATCTTTTCTAGGACATTTGTTTTGTAAAGATATCTCTTTGCTACAACATCTCTTGATATAATTTGATATATCCCTTGCTTTCACCCCTGTTGGGCAAGGTATTTTTCTTTTTCCTCTATCTAAGGATATACTTTCCTTAGCTTAGTGGAATTTGTTTATCATACAACATTATTTCCTTATAAATATTTATGTTTTTGGCTATGGATACCCTCTTATACAGGAGGTGATTGTCCTAGGTCATCACCTCTTCTTTATTTTGAAAAATATTTTCTTTATAAACTCTTGCCTTTACTTTGGGTTAGATTTTGATTCCTTCATTCCAATATTTCCTCTTCCTCTTGATGATAGGGGGCTTGATGATCGAATCTTGGGTCCCTCTTTTCTTTAGAAGATGATATTTTATCCTAAGCACTCCTCTATGGTGGGAGTCTTGATGATAAGATCTATTCCTCTTTAAGGATCCTTTTTCCATATGTGACATACCCATTTCATGATTATCTATGTTCTTAGAGGCAAGGGTCAATACTCTTTGCTAAGGATATAGTGTATATTGTTGTTAAACTGGATATCTCCTTACCTTGAGAAGTAGGTATCCTCTTTCTCTTCCTTATCATGCCTAGTGGGTAGTAATGACAAGGAGGGGGTATATATAGGGTCTCCCTTATACCATATTTTCCATTAGTTTACATTTTATAGCATGCTAAATCCTCGGAAGGTAATGCACATAAGTTGCTAAATCCTAAAGAGACACGTATTTTAATTTTTTATTTTAATTTTTTGCTAAATCCTCGGAAGGTAATGCACATAAGTTGCTAAATCATGAAGAGATACGCATTTTTAATTTTACAATATGCTAAATCCTTGGAAGGTAACTCACATGAGTTTCTAAATCCTGAAAAGACACGCATTTTATATATTTTCCATAGTGATACAAGAATGTAGATCTATGGATATTTCAAAAGCTGTCAGAAGACGCATTACAATTACAAAGCATAATTTATGGGTGAACCTGTTGGGCTCTCCCTCCTTGGTGATTCATGGTAAGGTGGGCATCTTACTAGGAGAGGTAATCACTATCTCTTTTCTCTCTTTTCTCTTTCATGCTAGTAGGATTAGATCATGATGCTATGTTATCTATAGTGTTGCTCTTGTCTTATGTAATCATGTATGTTTTCTATGATTAATTTCTCTTTACTTCCATATCTTTATGCATGTATGTTGAGTTAGAATCCTTGGTCTAGGGGCTCATTTCCTTGACTTAGTGATGTTCTACCTTGTTGTGATCCACTAGAGTCTTTCTTCTAACTTTACCGCGAGTATGTTCAATTTCCATACTCCCGCTAAAGTGGGGGCTTAATGTATTGTCTTAAAATGGAAGAACTTCCATGTTAAGAAAGTTTATCCCTCCTTAGGGGGTAGTTTTGACCAGCATCATATTTTCCCCTCATTTCTGCATCCTCTCTCACTTTTGTGTCTGTTTAGGACCCGGATTGGGCCTCTCCACCCACCAACCCTCCCATCTGGCATGTTTTCCAGGGGTTTTGACTCCCTGGGTCAAGGTCAACCTCTACCTTGACCTAGGTCAAGGATGACCTTGACCTGGGTCCCCCTTTCAAATATGGAAGTCAGTTGGCTACCAGAGGTCATCAAAAATTCATTTCCCACTTCCGGGTCAGCTGTTTTGGGTTCTAAAGTGACAATTATTAAATTATATTTAATATAGGTCCTCTTCTAGGGGCATGGGTCTAATTGGAATTTAATTCTCCTATGTCAACGTCTCTAGAAGATTGTGCCCTATTTTCATATAAAAGGAAGCTTTCTCCTCTCATTTTCTCTAAGTCTCTCTAAGTGAAAGCTAAGCACTAAGAAAGGTTAGCATCCATTGTTCTACATGTTTTCAAGCCTTCAAAGTGTTCAAGTCTTCCTCTCAAGCATTCAATTTCTCCATTGAAGATCAAGGACTCAAGCTTTCAAGGCTTTGAAGGGATTTGGTTCAAACATTCAAGATTCATCATTCAAAACTATAGATCTATCCATCATGGTGGTATGATCTTCCTTCAAGATCCTTTGTACATCCTCAAACATTCATTCATTCTCTCTTCAAAGTGGATTTCAAGCATTCAATCATGGAGGTTTATGGTTTCTAACTAAGTCCAAGCTTTCATATTTACATACTTGTTTACATTCAAAATAAAATTTCATATCTATTTGAATATCATAGCTTCATTATTAGATTTACTTCTACTACTTGCTAGCATTATTTATTTCAATTATTGATTTTAAGGTTAATTCCTAAATTGGGGTTTGACTAAGGCAAACCCCTCCCCCCAAACAAACAAACCATTTTTCTTGTAGGTACAAGTTTGGAATAGCAGATCGGGACAGAGATTTAGATACCCTTTTCAGGAAACTTTCATGATCCAAAAATAGAATTTCAGTCTGAGACTTTTTAGGTTGATTCTGCCCTAGAGTGCAATCATAAATTCTAGGTCAATGGTGACATTGACTTGAGGGTACAAATTGGAACTATGTCATAATGGAAAAATATTTCTGGGTTTTGTTCATCTCTACATTTTCATTCCAAATGTGGTCTCAGATTTTCTAGAAACTCAACACTAGCTTCAGAAAATAGCATTCTTAAGACCTGCAATATTTCAAGGTTAGTACATTTCTCCTATTCATTTCAATTAAATTTATTAAATCTATCATACACAATTTCTTCTATAAAATAGGCATTAGGGTTTTTCTCTTTATCCATATCCTTAATAGGTTGATTCATTTATGCATTGAGCCTTTCTTTAGGGTTAATCAATTTGGATCTTCCCTTTAAGAAATTTTGGATTAAGAAGACAATCCTACCCTCCTCACACACATATTTATATACACATCTATATAATCCATAAACAAAATTATTAAATGTAAGATCTCTTATGTTACATTTTTGTGACCTACATTTTAGATCTTACACCTATTTTTTAATTCTATGCTCGTTACAAAAATTATTGAATTCATCTTAAATAAATTCCCCTCTTCTATCTAACCTTAAGCATTTCAATTTCTTATCACTTTTTTTTTCTACCATATCCTTATACCATTTAAACATTTTGAATGCTTCTGATTTATCTTTTGAGAACATAATCGTCATCATTCTAGAATAATCATCAACAAAGAGAATGAAATACCTATCTCCATAGTAACTCTTTGTCCTCATGGGTCCACATAGATCGGTATGGACTAATTCTAGAATTGCATTTGATGTATGGAATTCACCCTTGAAACTATACTTTGTCATCTTACCTTTTCGACAGTTCTTGCACATGATATGCTCAAGCTTTGACATGCTTGATAAGCCTCTGACATTCCTTTTATTACTTATCTTTATCATATTTTCAAAATTTACATGACACAATCTTTTTTCCCAAAATCATATGTCTTCATTTCTAGCCATTAAACAAGTGGTGTTGATGTCATCAAGATAGAAAAGGTTACCTTTTGTTTGCTCACCAGTTCTAATCAACCTTCCTGATTCATTGAAGATCTTTGCCTTCTTATTCTCAAATGCTACTCAGTGACCTGTATTGTTCAGCTGTGAAATACTTAACAAATTATAATTCAGTCCTTTTACCCAGTAAGCATTTTCACATTTGATCAGGTTATTCAACATTATGGTTCCTTTACCTTCAACTGGACAAGGTGTGTCATTACCATTCTTATTGAGCCACCATTATAGTATTCAAAAGTTTCAAAAATTTTCTTATCACTGGTAATGTGGTGAGTGCAGCCACTATCTATAATCCAAACATCATTCTTACTAACCTCACATATGAGTATAGTTTCTACATAAATTTCTTCTTCTTTGTCTGAATCATCCTTTGTGGCTACAAATACCATCTCAATGTCTTCTTTAGATTCAGTGTCAGTGTCATCATCTCTATTCTCATCTAGGTAATAATCTTTCTTTCCTTTGTCCTTGTAGTCTCAAGTATCTCTTCTTTTAGTTTGTCAATTGCTTCGGTAATCTTTGTTATCACCTCGGTCAAACTTCTTTTCATATGTTTTGTCATTACTTCTGTCATCTTTTCTTCTATTAGGACATCTTGCAGAAAAGTGTCCAACCTCTTTACAATTAAAACATACAAGTGGTTATTTACCTTTGTATCTACCTTTGCCTCTCTGTAGTCTTCTTGCCATTAGTGCTTCAATCTCATCAAGTCCTTGATCCTCATTATCACATTCACTATCATTTCTAATGGCGTGTATATGACTTGACTTACTTATTCTCAAAGAATATTTGAATGCAGATTCTATAGATGGTAAGACACTATTATCAAAGTTATTCATCTCAAATGAAATCAGTCTACCAATCAAACTATCTAGAGTAACTGTATTGTTTGCAACTGCTCTCATTTCTTGAATAGAAGAAACTCT
>MU224313.1:48819-74220 GCA_018584345.1 Thuja plicata | reverse complement strand
GGTAAGACACTATTATCAAAGTTATTCATCTCAAATGAAATCAGTCTACCAATCAAACTATCTAGAGTAACTGTATTGTTTGCAACTGCTCTCATTTCTTGAATAGAAGAAACTCTAATAGCATATAAAGGAAGTAAGGTTCTTAAGATTTTACTTACCACTCTCTCCTCTTCAAGCACACCTCCAACTCCTCAGATAGCATTGACTACCTCTTTGATTCTACAGCTATACTGAGTGATATTTTCTCACTCTTTCATCCTTAGGTCATCAAACCTCCCTCTTAGGATTTCTACCTTGGCTCTTAGTACATTAACATCTCCTCCATGTACCAACTTCAAATTATCCCTCATTTTCTTTACAGAGGTGCAGGTTTTGACATCTTCAAACTCAACATCAGAGAGTGAGGAAGAAAGTTCTATCATCATGTAATTATGCTCATGCTTTTCTCTCAATTGCTCAAGAGTATGAGGATTTGTAGGCAACACATATTCAGTATCAAGGTGTTGAGTAACATCATTACCAATACCTGATAGGTGGTCTTATTCTGCTTTTCCATTATGTGAAGTTGTCTTTATTCAATGTGGGCACATCTCATTTGTTCATCTTATGATCTTTTTCTTGAGTTATTAAACTCCCTTTCTAAGCTCACAAGATCTAATACCAATTGTTAGAAATAAAAGAGAGGGGGGGGGGGGTTGAATCAGTGGCCTCAAAAATATTCCATTTAATCAACCCAAAAACTTAGTACCACAATGTTAAGCCTCTAGTTATCTTCAGTCCTACAAGATATATGCCTTCAAATATACTTATCTAATAAATACTGTTTGGAGTTATGTTTTAAACCTCATTTTTTATGTTTGCCAAATACAAGTCTTTCATTTACCAAAAAATAGTAAATATCTTAGTGTATACTGATCAATCTAGATTAGTTATGTGTAATGAAAAACACTAAAGTAATGACTCATAGACACATTGACACATGGATTTTAATGTGGAAACCCTGTTAAGGGAAAAACCACTTGGGACCGGTAACCCAAAATTTTCACTCTTCTGAAGTGAGATTGGTGAAGAGCCAACCCTGTTAAAGGTTACAAACACAATGTTAGGTGTGAGCTTGTTACAAGATTTAAAAGATTAGTTTGTCACTTGATATGGGTCATCTCTGTTCTACCTTCTATGACCAAACCCAGTGTAGTTTGTCAAATTTTATCTGGCATCTCATGCTATCTTCATGATCAAACTTTTTGATACTCCTTGGGATGCATCTCAATATAGAAAGGATCTTTAAATCTTGCTCGGTTAAGAGAATTTTTGATTCAATGGTTAAACTGAAACAGTAAATGATATATTCACATATACAACTTATACTTGTAGATTTTCAAATCTACTTTAAGCTCATTAAACCATTCTGATCAATATATCTTTTCAATATCTTTTCTCCACTTTTTGTTTCTTCTTAGTGATGTTGTGCTCTGTTGCTTGGTGTCTACAAAAATATTTAGCTCTTTCTTCAGCTTGATTGATTAGGACTGTATGAAGTTGTTCTTCATCAATTTCTCTTCAGCATCCTATTTTTCATTCACTCCCCTTAATTCACAATGAATTAATTTGTCTCTTTATAGACATGATATTACTATTTCTCTCTTCTTGATTTTATTGTTCTTGGCATGATCTACAATCTTAGCCAATCCTGATTTAAAACATAACTCCTATTTTATCTCATAGAAATATTCTTTCCAACTAGATAAAACATCTTTAAATCCCTTTCTTATCTTTGGCTTTAACTTGTCAATTAAAACAATGTCAACAACCATTTAAGTCTATCTTTAGCTCTGCCAGCTAGATATTTTGTCATTTCTAAACTTCAGTTAACTTCGGTGTTTTAACTCTTTGATAGCTTCAGTCAACACTTCAGTTCTCCTCAGGCATCTTCGTTGGGGTTGTTTGTCCATTGGGGTTGTCTGTCATTCGGGCTTCACTAATTTTTTATTATTTTTAGTTAAAACTATAATTCTGGCCATTGGTAATGCTTGTGATTCTGCTCTTTAGTAATGCTCATTAGTTTATTTGATCAGGTATCACTGTGACTTAACTTTCGGTTATCTCTGTCCATTGGGTTCCACTAGCCATCGGTTTTTGTACTCACTTAGTGAATGCTTTTCTTTTATGCATTAATAAAAGCATAATATTTCTCTATTTGATTCTCTAAATTCTTTGACACTTTGATTATAACTGATTAGATTATATCAAGTTGACATCAATGATAATACAATTCATTAACTGATTTAATTTCTTGCAATATCTTTCTGCATTTTGATGATCAACTTAACATCTTCAAACATTCAATGAGTTACATGTCATCACATCCAACCAAACATGCCTTTGATTATCCCTCCATACACTCCTATACCCACTGTAGTAGCACCTCAATCCAGTACTAGCTATGAAGAATCCAAGGCTAGCTTTTCCCAAGAACTGCAAATGATGAAAATTGATCAACAAGCAGCAAACAACTTGTTACAAAGTAGTCAGCAAGAAATGACAAGATTGTTACAGACTCTAACCAAAGACTTGACCAACTTAAAGAAGCAGAACCAAGGGAATAGACCACCCTTTCAGCTACAAAATCAAGCTCCCAACCAACAATATCGAAATCAAGGACAATCCTATCAACAAAATAGGCCACCATATCAAGGGAACTACCAAGGTGAAAGGAAAAACTTCAATCAGAGGTCATTCCAACCTTATAATCCCACTCCTCTCAGCTCTGAAAATCCAACTAGAGATATAGTTCTGAGTCAAAATAATCTGGTCTTAGACAATGAATGGTGTTTTCCTTACAATCAGCCCCACAACTAGGCTACATGCTCGAATGTATGGATGAACCAAGCACTAATGGTGTAGGATGCTTCACACACCAAATCAGAAGCCTCTTCTAGTGGATCAATTCATTAGCAAGAAACACAACCTGATGAGACTGCTCTCTATAATTGGGAGTAGTAGGATTTCAATAAAGTGAATGATGAGTCCCCAATTGCATCCAACACTCAGTCTAAAAGAAGAGCCCAATATATGGAGTGAGAAGAGGATGGAGCTAGGGCTACTACATCTATAAAGACATCACACCCATCTTCTCCTACCATACTAAAGAATCCTCCCACCATTCCTATCAAAGAGAGACAATCTCCTAAGGAGGTTGAGCCCATAATAATGAAATTGCACCAAAGAATGCACACAGCAGCACCCTTCAACATTGTGGACAACATGAAGAATATGAATGTCACCATGTCTATGTGGGACTCTTTGGCTATTCCAGGGCAGCCTGAGATCTTGAAGAAGGCTATGGGTGAAGTGACAACTCCTCAACAGGCTACAAATGATTTTGCTAAGTCAGTGTTGGTCAACACTGATCAAGAAAAGAAGATCTCAAGAAGCAAATCCAAGGTAGATGCCATGCAAGGTAGAAACCTAAAACAACCTCCTTTTTATGTATCATTAATTATTGGTAAATCTTTAGTACATAATTGTATGGTAGATAGTGTGGCTACTAGTAATTTCATGCCCAAGAAAGTACTTGACCTATTGGGACTTAAATATGAACCTTTCCAAAATAAGGTGACAGAGCTTGATGGTTCCTCAGTAAACATAGTAGGTGTAGCTAAGGATACAAGCTTGATCTTACATGCAAGTCTATTTTTCTCCATCCTACTTGATATTTACATCACAGATCTCCCTGCTCTATTTTCCATATGTCTGTCAAGGTAATTCACAGCCAAGATAGGAGGCTACCTTTCTTCTGACTAGTCTCACATGCTTTTCCATACTAGGTATGGAACCAAGGTTATCGTCAAGTTTGAATCATTGGCAGCACACCATACAGAACCTTATGTGTTCAATGTACTCAATGCAAGTTGTCTTGCACTTGACAGTAATGACTTACCAATCATCAGAGAAATAAATACTAAGATATAATATATCCTAGACATCTATTTTGATGAATTGGAGTCTGAAGGAGCTTCAATGGCCAAAGCCAATGTTATTTGGGATGTCAGTTTGGGAAACTATTTGATACAAGAGAAAGGATTCATGGAGCCAAATATTTTCAAGGAAGATACTAAATCATCACATCAAATCAATCAAGTTTGGAAGCTATTATTTGATGGTGCTAGAAGTAGACATGGCTCTGGTGGTGGTGCTATGCTAGTCTCTCCAATGAGGGAGAATTACTATACGACTTTTAGATTTAGTTTTTCTTGCACTAGCAACATTGCTGAATATGAGAGTCTAGTAAATGGATTGGAGTGGGCTAGAAACAGAGGGATTAAAGCCCTAAAATTGCATGGTGATAGTGAGCTAGTATTCAGCCAAGTAAGAGTGATAAGTGTAACCAAAAATGATACAATGAGAGCATACAAGCATCTAGTTTGGGATGCAATTGAATATTTCAATGCTTTAACCATTGTTGCTATCCCAAGAAAATTAAATCAGAATACAGATAGACTAGTTGTTTTTGGATCTCAATATGACATTCCTAATAGAATTTTAGTGGAAAGGGGTCAACATCATATCAAATTAATTTTCAGGACTTCCATCCCTAACAATAATGTTAATTGGCAAGTGTTTGACAATGATGACAAAATTCTGCAGTTTCTATTTGAAGAAGATGTTTTTTCTTAGCATAATCAAAATAGATTGATGCAAAGATATGGTGATAAAGTGGTACAAATTAAATAAAATAAGATGTCCAAAGGTCTTGTCACCCTAAAATCTATCTTTAACAGAGATGAACAAACAAAGAAGAACAAAACAGCCTAGTAGTTCAGGAAGAACACTATGCTGACTTAGAACTGGATCCAGGTAAAAGTCTGAAGTTTGGAAAGGTTAATACTGATTCAAAAAAATAGGCTTATGCCCAATTATTTCAAGAATTCAGTGACATATTTTCTTGGAAATATGAGGATCTTAGAGGCTTTGATCCAGCACTTTCTCAACATACCATTGAATTAGAGCCAAATGCCAAGTCAGTTAGACAGAAGCAAAGGTCTGTCAATCCCAAACTTGAGCCACTCATGCACAAGGAAGTTCTCAAATTAATTGAGAGTGGTATCATTTACCCCATAAAGCATACTAGTTGGGTTTCCAACCTTGTTCCTATCTAGAAAAAGAATGGGGATTTGAGACTATGTGTTGACTTTAGGGACCTTAATAGGGCATCCCTAAAAGATTGTCATCCATTACTATCTATGGTGAAAATCCTACAATGTGTCTCTAGATCTAAACGCTTCTCACTGTTGGATGACTATTCAGGCTATAATCAGATACTGGTTCATGAAGATGATCAATATAAGATTGTATTTACAACCAAGTGGGGAACCATGACTTATCAAAAGATAAACTATACTTATTAATTAAGCCCAAGTGGTGAAATTAGGAAGATGATTTAATATTAATTGGGACCCAAATAAATTTTCCTCCTAAAAGTGGATTTCAAACTTTCCCTCTAAAAGGCACATTCATTATAGAAATAACAAAAATATAAAGTCAACTCTATTTTGCAAACCCTGACCTTAATTCAAAATTAGGGTTAGGGGAACAATAAGAAGCCCAAAAGAAATATTATTTTCTTCTTTCTACTCTTCTCTTCTCTCTCACAACTAGAAACCCTAAGTCTCTTTTATTTTTGTTCTACTCTTTGGATTTGTTGCAGGTTGAAGAATAAAGGCCATCGAAGAATGAAAATATTTTATTCTTTTATATATATCCATTATATATAAATATATATACATAGTATTGTATATATATTTATATACAATGTATATATACATTGTTTTGTCTGAGAGAGGCTACGACTTAATCATAGACATGCAAAGAGAACATTGCACACTGCAATATTTCTTGCATGTTTTTTTATGTATTATATCTTTTTTAAATGCAATGTGCATAGGGTTTTAGTTTGGAGTGGGGTTCGGTAGCTGTGGTGAGCCAAGGCCGCCACTTCCCTACAGTTCACGGTAACCCTTACTGTGGCTGTGGCGAGTGGGGTTGAGGTCGTCATGGGGGGGAACCCCTCCCTCCACCGCCTTCCTTAATGGAAGGGTGGTGGTAGTGGCGGGGAATGGTCCCCTGTCGCCACCCATCATACCCGCACCCAGGTCTTTCAAAGACTTGCAACGATAAAACTGCATCCATTAAAATTTGTTTATTATATTTTATTTTAATAATTTTTTTTTTAATTTTTTAATTTTTCTATTTAAACATGTAATAAACAGTAATATTATATATAGATTCTTATTTTTATAAAGTGCAACGTCATTTCAAAATTGAATATATATGTGTATATATATATATATATATATATCTAACTTGCAGTTTTGTTTAAACATGTATTTTTAAAAAAAAGAATATTAAAAAAACATATATACATGTATAGAAAGTTCCTTGCACTAAAATGACAGTAATTAAAAATAAAATGACAGAAATTTATATATGCAAATAAACCAAAATAGATACCTAGTTTAAACATGTGAGATTGCATTTAGATGAAATTAGACAACATTTTTAGATAAAAACAAATATTCACTTATGTATATGTAAAATAAATTTTCACATATACCTATATAAATATTTATTTAAAAGTTCCTACCAACACTATGATATTTTTTTTATTAAGTGGAAAAGTTTACACATTTCTAAAAACACCTTTTAAAAGAAGCATTCACTAATGCATATAAATTTTGCTTTAAAGAAAACTCATACATATAAGTGAGATAATACATCAATTGACTTCTTTGCTAATTTTTCCTTTCAAAATGTATATTAAATGCAATGTTTAATGAATAATTTCCTCACAAAACTTTCTTTTACATAAAAATAAGATTTCCATTAACACTTACAAAACTTCTTAAATCTATTCTTCATAAATTTGCAAGGCTTTCTCTTTCTTAAATGAAGATTCTCAATACTAATACAAAAGTTTGTTTTTTTACTACTTTACATAGACATTTCAATGCTTTTCTTTTTCTCAAATAAGATTTCAAAATATTAGCCTCATAGGCTATTACATGCACAAACAAAAAAATGTGCAATTTTCTTTTTCTTTCAAGTTTTTCTCTTCTTCCTTCAAGGTACCAAATGCATCCAAAAATCTGCAAATGAAAATTTGAAAGGACCATGGGAAGCTCACCTCCCAGCCTAGGCCTCTATGAGGCCACCCCTGAGCTAGGGGAACCAAGATTAAACAAGTTTCTCACAAAAAATAAAATTAAAAACATTCCAACACCCAAAAACAAACTCATATTTAAGGCTTGCACATAGGGTCTCCAAATGATCTATTAACAAGGTAAAAGAGGACCAAGAAACTAATAAGAAAAAATCCATAACAAGTATTACCTTGCCTTCACAAGGCCTATAAAATAGAAATCTTTCTTCTCAACACCAAAACTCACAAAGATCACTACTGTCTTCACCCCAAGGCTTCCCTACCCTCCCAAGGGTGAGATTGGCCTTCACACCCAAAACTACATACAAGAAAAATAAAACAAAGGAACTTCCATGAAAACATTACAACAACACAACCTTCTCAACCCACAACTTACAACCCTCATACTCATATATCAAGCACAAAACATGAACAAAACAAAATCCTTGCACAATACAATCTACCACAATATATCTTGTTTACATGAATCAAACCAACATGGAGATAGTCCAACCAACCTTGATCAAGTAATGGCACAATGGAGTTGATGAAGAGCTTCCATTCCTAAGTCCTCTCTCTTCCCAAATCTCCTCTAACTCTTAGTTGTCTCCAAAAATGGAGAGTGGGTGAACAACAAAATTTTCCCCAAACTTCCCCCTAAATGCTTCTCACACTTCCCAAATTTCCTTGGGTAGAGTGTGTGTTGTCATTGCTTGGTTTTCCCAACCTTTTTCACACTTGTCTACCCAAGGACAAGCTCTCACAAGTTGATTTTCGTCCATCTTTGAAAAACCAACTTTTGGAAGGGCTCAAGACACCTACCTAAGTTGTCCTATGGTCAAAAATGACCCCAACCCATAGGTATACCAAGTGGGTCCTTCAAAAAGGATGTAAACTCAACCCTATGTGTCCTTTTAACCCCTCAAAAACCCCTCTTAAACTCACCCATGAATTTCAAGTGATGTGACCATTCCTAAGGCTCAATAACCAAGTGGACACTCATGGGGATCCTACAAGGTACTCTCCTAGGTTTGGTTGCAACCAATATCCACCCAAAAGGGACATTTCATTGCCACATAAGCACAACACAAGTGTCAAGTGATACTCACACAAACATACACATCACAATACACATGGCTTGCCCATTTGAAAATACATAACCACAATTAATATTTAATAATAATTAAAACCATACACTTCACTATTACGAATTTAAAATACATCACAATGAGGTTTTATCTCTAATTCATAAGGAGAAACCTTGGTTTGCATTGTTTTCACATTGGTTTAATCTTGATTCCCCAATTTAATACCATGGTCATCTTCCCTACATGCTATATCCAAATATCAGTAGTCCAAGGAATAATATGCATCATAAATAAAATATATCTTATCCAAAATATCTACAAAACTTTTACATAATAAAATTCACTTTTCACTATGCATTCATAAGCATCCCTTCAACATTTAACTTTCATTTCAAGTTAGAAATGATATTGCATCATAACTGAATCAAATCAATATTCCCCATTTAATCACATAAGCATCAATTAGTCTTTCACATAATCATAATGTTCACTAAATCAGTATCCATAGTGCAAACTCCATAACTGTAACATAGTAATCTAATCTGACTAACCAAAGTGTTTCCAATTATAATAAATCATAACATTACCTTACTATCCTTTTAGTTTAACCAATGTAATATTTAATTTTAATATCCTTTTAATCATAAAAGAACCTATCATTTATCAGAATCATAACTCATTCATTGGAAAAATAAGTTCCTTGTCCTAATTAAATCCACGATATTCAAGCACTTAACTGCTAGTCATAATAATCATTAAATCAATTTAAGTCCTAATGCAACATAATGCTTCGTAGAGAAGTCAACATAAGTAAGAAGAAAATAGGGTACACTCTCGCAAGAGTACTACATGGTCATCTATGCGATAATAACTCAATCTACAACACTCAGAGTGTCAGACATAAAATGGAAATGAGGGAGGCACTACAATAGTCTCCTCAGTAGCAAAATCACCTTCTTCACTCATAGGCTTTATGATATTAGGGTTAACCTTCTTAGAATCCTCTCAGTTGTTCTGCTCCCCATCTTTAATATACTCATCTTAAGAAGATACCTCCTCCTAGTCATCGTTGGTCCTCATACCTTCCACATCATTGAAAATGGAAAGCGTGATGTCAGCTTCCACAAGGCCTTTGTGGCTTTTTTTGTTTGTGGCTCTACTGTCCTTCTTACCAGATGAAAACTCCACATTCTTCATTTTAGCATTATCAATCTACTTAGGGAGAGGCTCAAAAATGTGATTTTTAGCATAATCTATAATGAGAAGGATAAGCCCCTCATGCTGAATAGGGGTCACCTTAATTCTGAAGTCCACAATGCTCTGGTTGAGCGAGCTAAGCAGGTAAAATGGGAATGAAACCCTAACATCATGTCTAAAATGATTGACGAGCACAAAATGGTAATTGTAGACTTTAGAGTACCTACCATCCAGCATGAAATATTCCATTATCACTCTGATAATGAAAGCCTAGATGCATTTTAAGTTGGACAAGTTCACATAGTCCAGTTTGCCTTTCACCAGCATATCCTGCTCCTCATCAAACTTGGGAAAGGTTTTGTAGGCTTTGTTTCCCACTTTCTTTTCTTTGATGAAATGCATCCCATCCAAAGGGAGCCCTTTAATATCCACCACAATCTCTAAGTTTAGGGCAAAATATTTACCTGAAATGTTAAATTTACCGTTCTCCCACCCAACCACAAATGCCTTCATGATCTCCTTGTCATTACCATGCAGGCGTTTAAGGTATCGATGCATTTTTCCCTTCTTTATTTTTCTCCAGACATCTTTCTCTTTAACCCATTTACACTCAGTAGGTTCCTCTCTTTTTAACTCTCCACCCATAGATTCATTTTCTTCAGTGATGCTGGGGTCATAAAAATTCACCAACACCGCAGCAACAATTTCCAAATTTCTCAGACAATTACCAAATTTCTTCAAATAATTGAGATTATGAATTAACTATCTCTTAATGACCCAGAAAGAATGCAATGACAAAGGTTCATAATTTTTATAACTCTTCCCTTGGAAATTCACCTTTTTCATATTCCAAATCTGAGTCCCATCATATGTTGAGATCAAAAGTATTAATAAAGCCCACCTTGTGATTAATTTTATCATGATTAATTAACAGGTTTATCTCATCACTTATCTTCACTGATTTGTGCCACTTGTAAATGACATCACTTCTAACTCCCAAGTTAGCCAACTCATCTTCCACTTGGTTGGTTTCACAATAATTGTGGGTTACATGAAAGAAAATGAATTTTGAAACCACTTCATTAATTTTATCAATGATTTACCTGATAGTCCAAGACACCTTGTTGTTACCTTTAATATTATTGATGATGTTGAGGGAATCAACTTCCAGCCAGACTTTTTTGTAATCCACCTCTTCTGCCAGCAACATCACATTAAGAGAAGCCATTTCTTTGGCTTTTTGATTAGATTGCACTCTCGGGGGAGAAATAATAGCCCCAATATAGGTTCCCTTCCAAAAGCTGATTATTCATCCTCTTCTAGCAATGCCCAAGTTTCCTTTTGGTGCCCCATCAAAGTTGACCTTAACCCAATTAGCTGGGGGGGAGGTCCAAATAGTGGTAGCTCTCAAATGTTTGGAGTTAGGATCAGGGATGCTGAATTTCCAATCTCTAGTCTCCCCAATCAACTTGGAAGAATTATTATTACTTGAAGAAGTGAAGTTTTCTTCCAGCGCTCTGTAGATTTGGTTGCCAACAACTTCTAGACTAGACTGTTTCTCCCTAAAGATTATTTTATTTCTTTCTTTCCATATACACCAGCAGAAGTGGGGAGGAATTAAGATCCATAAGTCAGTAGCAATAATGCTCTAGGAAGGATTGCACCATTGTTTAACAAAATCATGCTAGAGGGAAGGAAAAAAACCAGTACAGATTCCATTTCCTAAAGATAATTTCCTAGAACTTTTGGGAAAAGGAGCAGTGTAACATTATGTGATCACAAGTTTCATCTTGTTCCATACAAAGAACACATCTATTGGCAAGCTAAAAAACCCTTTTAGAAACATTATCAAAGGTAAGATGTTTATTCTGAATTAGGAGCCAAAAAAGAAGTTGATTTTAGGAGTGAGATGATTGTACCAGACATAAGAGCAGAGAAGTCTCACCTCCCTCACAATTAGGAGATAATAAGCAGAAGCCATGGAGAACTGAATATAAGGACAAGGGTCCCAAACAGTACTATCATGGGATTTTCCTTTGATAAACCAAGTTTGCAACACATGCTGGAGGGAAATGAATATGCCATATATATCACCAAGATTCCTCCATTTATTTTCCTACCAGTAGTCTTTAGCCTTGGTAACAAAAATTTCCTTCCATCTGTCAATTGCCTGTTTCCACTCTTGACTGAAAGATAAAGGCTCCTTTTAATCCACTTATCATCCCAGAAGTCAATTCTCCTTCCATTTCCCAGCTTCCATCATTAACCTTTGATGATAAGCTCTTTGGCCCAGCTAATACTATTCCAGATACTACATCCTTTAATGCTATTATCATTACTTATGTAATCCTCCAGAGTATTAGAATTAAAGAGGTATTTATTTCTTATAATCCCATTCCATTCTTTTTGGTCTCCATAAGTTCTTGAAATTTGTGTAGCCAGGAGGGCCTTATTGACATTTTTTAAAGATCTCTCACCAAGACCTCCTAGCTTTTTTGGCTTGCAGACATTTTCTCAGGCCACAAGGCTGAGTCTTTTCTTATCTTCTACCCCTAACCAAAGGAATTTTTTTCTGTATTTTCTCTATCACATTAAAAAAATTGTGAGGAATCTTAAATAGACTCATAGCGTAGACATGGAGATTTGGAACCGTAGATTTTCACAGTTGGAGCTTCCCAAAATTTCTTTAAAGAGATCCTTTCCATCCAACAAGCATGTTATTATATATGTATATGATGGAGAACCAAAAAGTGTCAGGAGGTTTAGAGCAAAGAGGAAGCCCTAAGTAAGAAGAAGGGAGACTCCCAATATTGCAGCCTAAGATCTTGGATATCTTATTCTGTCTCTCCAAAGGGGTATTAATGAAGAAAATGAAACTCTTATTCTAGTTGATAAGCTGGCCAAAAGCTGCAGTATAAACAAAGAGGGATTTCTTCAAGTTTCTAGCTTCTTTATAGTGGCATCCCACATAATAAGAGTATCATCCACAAATTGCTCATGAGAATAAGTGGTACTGGAAGAGGAAGGGTGAAGGCCAGTGATATCACCATTTCCAACCAGTTTATTAATATACCTTCCTAAACATTTAGCGAGAATAGAAAACATGAGAGAGTATGGATTAGGATGAGTTGATGATACTATCCTTCATCGCATTCTCTAAAGCTATGGAAAGATCTAAGAGAAAGGAGATAAAATATCTAAAGTGATTACTAGGGTAGTAAATACAGTGAACAAACTCCTCCCTATACCTATTGTATTTCAAGGAAAAGATGAGGCAGAGAATCTGAGGTTGACACTAGATGATTTTGACAGTAATTATGAATCTTTAGTGAAGATTGTTGAACAGAAGGATAAGAAGAGTTATTTAGAGAATAATTTGTAGGAATTTTTCCAGTCTATCTCATGGGACTTGGGAATTCTTAGAGAAGCTACAACTAAGGCAAAAAATTGTGTCACATGTGGAAGGATACTATACAACCATTGTATAAATCCTATTAGACATATTAAAAATATTGAATACATTTTGGCAAAGGAAAGAGCTTCACTGAATAGAATGATGGACAGTTGTGAGACCTCCTCGTAATCTATATTAGAGATGGAAAAAGATATAACAAAAACCTATGAAAATATAAATGTATTAGATGTTGATAAAGGTAGAGGCATGACAAGATTTAGTTTGTTGAAGAGTTTAATCACTCCTAAACTATCAATTCTTGAAGTGCATTTATCTGATATGGAGAAAACAATAGAGTCATTGACAAATTGTATGCCTATAGAATTGAAAGCCATAGAGACATCATCTTATGCACTTAATGGACTAATTCATGTTAGTCAATTATTGATTGATTCATGGAGCACTAAAGTGAAGATCATGGTAGACACCTTCCAGGATGTACTCAAACTGGTGAGAAAACACTAAAATATTACAAATTTGTAAATTTTGCACCTTTTTCATTGTTGTCAAAGTGGGAGAAGAGAAAAAAAATGAGTTAGTAAAAAATGGTTATATATATATATATATATACATATATATATATACATATATATATATATATATATATATATATATATATATTTGTATCATCATAAAATGGAAGCACTTCCATGTTAAGAATGTTTAGCCCTCCTTAGGGGGTGTTTTAGACCATCATCATATTTTCCACTATTTCTGCACCCTCTCCAGCTTCTATGCCTATTTAGGACCCTGATTAGGCCTCTCTAGACACTATTTATCCCACCTGGCACATTTTCCAAGGGTTCTGACTCCATGGGTCAAGTTTTACCTCAACCTTGACCTAAGTCAGGGTTGACCTCGACCTTGACCTAGGTCCCCCTTTCCAATTGGAAAGCTTGTCGGCTACCAGGGGACATTCAAAAGTTCATTTTCCCGCTTTCAGGTCGACTGTTTTGGTTTCCGAAGTGATGAATCTTAAATTATATTTAATATAGGTCCTCTTCTATGGGTATATGTCTAATTGGAATTTAATTCTCCTATGCAGGCCTCTCTAGAAGATTGTGCCCTAGATTGGTATATAAGGAAGATTTCTCCTCTCATTTTCTCTAAGGGACATAACAAACAATCCAAGACTCTCCTCAATATTTCAAATTTCAACTAAGGTTTTAAATTTTTCCTCTCAAGCATTCAATTTCTCCATTGAAGATCAAGGATTTAAGAATTCAAGCCTTTGAAGATATTTTGTTCAAGCATTCAAAATTCATCATTCAAAACCCTAAATCTATCCATCATGGTGGTGTGATCTTCCTTCAAGATCCTTTGTGCATCCTCAAGATTCATTCATTCTTCCTTCAAGGTGGATTTCAAGCATACAAACATGGAGGTTTATGATTTCTAATATTGAGTCCAAGCTTTCATATTTACATATTTGTTTACATTTGAAATACAATTGCATATATGTTTAATATCATAGCTTCATTGTTAGATTTACTTCTACTACTTGCTAGCATTCTCTATTTCAATTATTCATTTCAAGGTTAATTCCTAAATCAAGGTTTTACTAAGGAAAACCCCTCCCCCAACAAACAAATCCATTTTCTTATAGGTACAGGTTCGGGACAGCAAGTTCAAGTGCAGATCCGGATACCCTTTTCGGCAGGCTTTCGAGATCCAGAAACAGATTTTTCATCAGACTGTGCAGGTCAAGGTCAACTTTCTATTTTGGATCAGAATGGACATTTTGTTTTGAGTCAAGATCTATATTTTTTTTTGGGTCAAAATTGACCTGAGCCAGATCTGGAAAATATTTCTGGGTTTTCTCCGGTTCTGTGTTTTTGTGCCATCCAGTTGCAAAACTTTCAGAAACTCAGTGCAGACACCCAAAAAAGGCATTCTTCAGATCTTTTACATTTTGAGGTTAGTAATTTTCTTCTAATTCATTTCAATCAAGGTTTTAATCTTTCTATATATATTCCCCATTCTTTTCTATAGATGAAACCTAGGGTTTTGCTCTTTATCCCTATTCTTAATAGGTTGATTGATTTATGCATTGATCCTTTCTTTGGGGATTGATCAATTTGATTCTTCCCTTTATTAATTTAGGATTAAGAGGGAAATATTATCTTCCCACAGCACACACACATATATCACACCATATATATAGGCACCATATCACATTTTGGTGACCTTCCATTCCTATATCCTACATTTTATACCTTACATTTTGGTGAACCCGTGATAGACAACTCTTTCTTTTTGGTGTTAGATGATTTTCCTCTTCTCCTTAGAGACTAGATTTTGCATACATATTAAATTAGTTTTTTTCATTTTAAATACAAAAAAAATTTACATACTCATTAAAATACAAAAACATTTCTTGCATTTCATTCACTATGAAGATTTTTACGATTCTTTGGTGTGTGGTTATTTTTCTCATTATTCTTCTTTTAGCATCTCTTTATCGTACTTATGATGTTTATGAAATTCTCATTCATTCATCATGTTTTTTACTCTTCATGTTTCACTTGCTTACGCTATTTTAAGATTAACTAATACTAGTCTTCCTACTTTCAAAACTTTCATTAATGATTTATGTAGTGGAATTATTTATGTTCTGGATTATGTAAAGAATTGGGTAGATGTACCCCATTTCCTAATCTTCCTATCATTCCTAATATAGTTCCTAATCTTCCTAATCCTCATCCTATCCTTCATAATCCAATTCCTAATATTCCTAGTCCTATTTCTCCATCTTCTACCCCTAGTTCTTATCACACTCGTGATAGGGATCAAACCATGGTTCATGATGCAGATGTTCAAGATTTCTTTGTTTTACCTTCCCTTCTTGTCTGATCCATGATGATATTAAATGGAAGAGCAATGAAACTTATTCCAAACCTATCATTCCTCCTTACACAACATTTTCTCATGATCATCATATACAATCACCTCCTATA
The DNA here is from genome assembly GCA_018584345.1 of Thuja plicata. Taxonomy (NCBI): domain Eukaryota; kingdom Viridiplantae; phylum Streptophyta; class Pinopsida; order Cupressales; family Cupressaceae; genus Thuja; species Thuja plicata. The sequence continues at coordinate 58,326 of MU224313.1, read as the reverse complement.
GAATCTTTACAAGTTATGTACACTACCAAATACAATATGGTGGATAAACAAGGTTATAAGGGTTTAGGGATTGGTGTTAATGAACATGGAAATAGGTATCCAATTCATCTATCCCCTAAATAAGATAAGCATGGTCTAGGTTTTCCACTATCTCAACTTGAGGTGGTTTATTTTGATCGTCGCCCTCCTCTTCATATTATCCTTCCAAAACATTCCTTAGATTACCCTAATACTCCTCAAGATGTGGCTAAGAAGGTCTATGTTCAGTTAATGAATTCTAAGAAAGAAATATTTAAACCTATGCTAAAAGATTCTCTCTCCAAATACAAATGTCCTTTTCATTATAGTAATATGCATTTACTTTATGATTGTTTACATTTAAAGATGTTGTTGGATGATATCAGTTTTGGTTACTGATCATGTTGTTGATATTCATGTTTTGTCACTGTTTTAACATATATTTCTGTGGAGAGGACAGACTGGTTACTTGACTGGCAGAAGTGTATAGACACTGTATAGATGTTTCAAAATTATTGAAGTTGGATTTATGTGGAAGGATGTGTGTTGACCTTATTCCTAAGCTTGCTTGGATTTATGTTGCATATTGTGGATGTTACAGTTGATTTGGTGAAGACTGGTTTTTGGACTATAACTGTGATTCTAGACAGAACAAGTCTCTATGTTTCAGGTATATATTTATGGCAAGGATATTTCAGATTATGCGAGCTTACTAGTGGACAACCGACATATGTTGGAATAATGGGTTGAGTTTGATTATGTTTTTTTACTCATGATGTCAAGTATGGCATGTACTTTGAAGAAGACCTAATTGATGGCCGACTTCAAACATGTAGCGTGTAAAATGAATTATGAGCGCAGATTGAAGATTTGGAAGCATAATTGATGGATTGTAAATGATTTTTACTTGTTATAGGTACCTTGTTTATCTTAGCGAGGGGTTAAATAATTATTTTTATATTGGAAAGCCTTAATTGGCCGACCTAATTAATTAATTGTGTATTCGGAAAGCTTAACTGGCTGACCTAATGAATTATTGTAAGAGGGTATATATGAGTGATATTTTCTTTTGAAAATATTTGATAGAGATAGAAAAGAAGAAAAAGTGAAATCTACGAGGCTTGTTTGGTTGCTGGATGTAGAGCAGAGTTTATGAGAAGAATACTTCATTGGAACTAACCAAGAAAAGATAGTTGCTATCAGACAGTTCATTGGATTGTGTATTTTCTTTATACACTTGTTCGGATTGTGAATCCTTGAGGGTGGTTTTAAAATTCTTTGGGAAGTGTGCCTTGGCAGTGAGCCTACTATTTATTTTGACTCCTAATAGGGTCTATCTCCTAACAGGGACTATGTACTGTAATGTTGCAACAAGCTCCTAACAGTGCTAAATATTTTAACAAGGATACTATACTCTTAGTACATTGTTTGTGGGTGTTAATTCCCATCAGGGTTTTACCTTTAACAAGGCTTCCTCAACAAAAAATATTGTGTTATAGTGTTGGAATTTACCGTGTTATCATTTACAATTGCAGATTTGGTTTATAAAGTTTAAATTTTAATAATCTATATCACAACTGATTCACCCCCCCTCTCAATTGTCTTGTGGACTATTATTCCTAACAATTGGTATCAGAGTTTGTGGTCCTTAGAGATAGATTTTAATAGCTTTAGGTGATCCTAAAGATGACTTACTATAGGAAGGATAGTCTGAAGTTTGATCCTGAAAACTTTGACAATTGGTAGAACAAGATGAGAACACATTTTCTATGTCTGGGAATTGATTATTGGATGATCACAAAGAAGAAAGAAAAGATAGTGACTGTGGATGAGTTAGGGAAGGATACTAAAGATGAAAAGAATCAATTTTCATGTAATATGGTTGCAAGGGAATCTTTGATCAGCACATTTTTAGAAGGAGAATTCACTGAAGTAAAGGACTTGGATTTTGCACATAAGATCTGGTCAAGATTGGAAGCATTATATATTGGAGACAAGTTTACTAAGAAGGAAAAGCTACAAAACTGGAAGACAAAGATGGAATCACTGAAGATGAGAGAATATGATAACATTAGGGCATATGGACAGAGAATTACAAAAGTGGTTACTGGGATTAGAAACTCTGGAGGTACTTACAGTGAGGAAGAAGTGATTGCAAAGATACTCAGATATTTGACACCTGCATAAAGAACCAAAGTACAGGTTATAGAGGAGATTATACCTTTGACACCAAACTTTACCAAAGAGATGTTGATTGGAAAGCTAACTACATTTGAGGCCACAGAATTGGGAGACACTTTACCTAAAGTTGAGTCAACATTCAAGGAAACTGTGCACAAGAACAAAAAGACCTTATCTGGAAATGCAAGCACCAACACTAATGACCTAAGGGAAGAACTTGGAGCCTATTTTGATGAATGGGAACATATACATGAAGAATAAATAAAGCTAGATGAAGTTGTGACACTAATTTCTAGAAGAGAGGTAAGGGAAATTTTGAAGGAAAATTACCCTTGAAATGTTTTTCATGTAACAAGATTGGTCATTTTTCATCTAGATGTCCTACAAGAATTCCAAAACACAAACCTAAGTTTTTCAAGTCTAAGTATTCAAAAGATAAGGAATATTATTATGCTAGTGAGGTTATGCCTGATGATGATGATGGTGACTATGATGAAATTGATTTTATTTCTATTAAGGATGATGAACCTATGAATGAAGAAAAAGCCTTAGTATCCCGAGTTGAAAAGAAATCTGAATGGGTTAATATAGATAGTGGTTGTTCACATCATATGTCTGGAGATATAAAAAAAATTTGTGAGTTTTAAAAGACATGATGGTGTTGTTTTTAGATTTGATGACAATTCTTCTAAGCTTATTATTGGATTTGGATCCATTTCTTTGGATGGAAAGACTAACACTGACAATGTATTACTTGTTGATGGACTTAAGCATAATCTATTGAGTGTTGGATAGTTAGTAGACAAGGGTTATAAATTGAAATTCATTGATGGGAAATGCTCTATTAGAAGTAAAGCGGGATACTTGATCGCATCTGGTAATAAATCTAGAGGTAATGTATTTGAATTGAACACATCTAAAGCTTCTTTTTTTATTGTGAAGGTTGATGACAGCTGGTTATGGCTCAAAAGATTTTGTCATGTTAACTTTGATAACATTGTGAAGGCAAGTATGAAAAAATAAGTAAGAGATCTACCTAAAATTATGAAGCCATCTAACACTATGTATAGAGAGTTTGTTATGGGGAATCAGAATAGCACTTTCAGAAGAAAAGCTTATTTAGAAAAAGGGAAGTTGGATCTGGTACATATAGATTTGTGTGGTCCTACAAGAACAAGATCATACTATGGTGAAAGGTACTTTATACTATTTTTTGATGACTTGTCTATAATGATGCGGGTTACATACTTAAGAGAGAAATTTGAAGCATTTGACAAATTCAAGTTATTTAAAGCAAAAGTTGAGAATGAATCTGATTTTAAGATAAAGTGTTTGAGATCAGACAGAGGAGGAGAGTTTACATCAGATCTATTTAATACATACTATGAAGAGAAAAGAATATACAGACAGACATCATCTCCTAAAACTCTACAACAGAATGGGATAGCAAAGAGAAGAAATATAACTATATTAGATGTTGCAAGGAATATGTTGTTGGAAGGAAATGTGTCACATGTTCACTAGAGAGAAGCAATTGGGACTGTTATGTACACACTGAACAAAATTCAGATCAAATAAGGTACAAGTAAGACTCCTTATGAATTATGGTTTGATCTTACAGCTACTGTAAAATATTTCAGAATATTTGGTAGTAAATGTTATATCAAGAGAGATGATGAGATAGGCAAGTTTAATGCTAGAAGTGATGAGGGAATATTTCTTGGTTATTCCACTAAGAGTAAAGCATATAAATGTTTCAATCTGAGATTGATAAAGTTTATTAAAACCGCCAATGTGAGGAAAGATGAAAATTTTCAGATTCAAGAAAGAATGTATGACTGTGGTCAGATTATGGAAGTGATAGAGGTTACTGTTGAACCTGAAGAATCTTTGATGATTGAAAATGAGATTGAAGATGAACAGACTAAAGCTATTGAAACACTAAAGACACCAAAGTATGTTAAGAAGAGCCATCCTGAAGATCAAATTATTGGTGATGCAAGTAAAGGTATGATGACTAGATCTAGAGTTAGAGATGAGATCTGTTTGATTCTCAAGTTGAACCAAAGCCTACCAATGAAGCATGTAGAGATGAATATTGGCCTAAAGCTATGGAAGAATAACTTTAACAGATAAAGAAAAACAATACTTGGGAATTGGTTCCAAGACCTAAGAATAAAAATGTGATTGGTACTAAATGGGTTTTCAAAAATAAGAGGGATGAGGAAGGAACAATGGTAAGAAACAAGGCAAGACTGGTATGTAAAGGCTACTCACAACAAGAAGGCATAGACTATGAAGAAACATTTTCTCATGTTGCTAGATTGGAAGTTGTGAGATTATTTTTTTCTTATGCTACACATAAAGACTTTAAGGTTTATCATATGGATGTGAAGTTGGCATTCTTGAATGGTGATCTAGAGGAATAAGTTTACATTGATAAACCTGATGGTTTTCCTTTGACAGATCATGAAAACATGGTTTGTAGATTGAAAAAGGCACTGTATGGACTGAAACATGCACCAAGAGCATGGTATGGAAGACTATAAAAATATCTACTTCATCTTGATTTCAGAAAAGGTAATGCAAACAGTAATTTATATTTGAGAACTAATGAAGATGGAATATTAATTGTAGAAGTTTTTTTTGATGATATGATTTTTGGAGGCAATGATAAGATGAGTAATAAGTTTGATAAAGAAATGGAAAATGAATTCGAGATGTCAATGATTGGTGAGATGAAATTTTTTCTTGGTTTGAAAATTAATCAGAGTAAGAATGGCATTTTTATATCTCAGACCAAGTATCTTAACGAAATGTTGAAAAAGTTTGGAATGGAAGATTGTAAACCTGTTGGGACACCTATGGTGACTAAAAACAAACTGACTAATAGTGATGAGTCTCAAAGTGTTGTTCAGACAAAGTACAGATCGATGATTGGAGGTCTACAATATCTAACTCACACTAGACTAGATATTACCAATGTAGTTTGAATTGTGGCTAGATATCAGGCAGATCCTAAAGAGACACATTTTTCTACTGTAAAAAGAATTTTCAGATATTTGAAAGGGACAATAGAATATGGATTGTGGTATGAAAAATCAAAAGATTTTACTTTACAGGCTTATACTGATGCTGATTGGGCAAGTAATGTGGATGAAAGGAAGAGTACAAGTGGTGGTACATTTTTCCTTGAAAAAATATTGGTTTCTTGGATGAGCAAGAAGCAGAACTGTATTGCTTAATCTAATACTGAGTTAGAGTATGTTGCTGCTGCAATAAACTATACACAAGTTGTTTGGATGAAACAAATGTTGAAGGACATTGGAATAATTTTTAAAGAACGAGTGGTTATCCATTGTGATAAAACTAGTACAGTGAATGTGTCAAATAATCATGTAATGCATTCAAATACTAAACATATTTCTATTAAGTATCATTTCTTAAGGGAGAAGGTAGCATATAAAGAGATTAAACTGGAGTATATTAGCACAAAGGAACAAATAGTAGATATATTTACTAAACCTTTTCCAAAAGATGCTTTTGAATATCTCAGAGGCATGCTTGGAGTGGTGGTCCCTCCCAGTGGTAATTAAATGATGAAGATATGCATCATTCCAATGGATCTCAGAGCTATATCATTCTCTGGACATGATGTATGGATCTACTCCTTAGGGGGAGTGATCGCAGAAGAATACTATGGAGTACATTTGGGTGATCTTGCACCTAGTTGATGGACATGAAGATTTGAAAAATATACACCTTAAAAAATTCTATAGATGAGTTATGGAACCCTTTTCCATTGCTACCAAAGGGGGAAGGAATCTATGTGAAAATCCCTACTATTTTTGAGAGATTTGTGTTGAGGATATTGAGAAGATTGTATTGAGAGAGAGTATTTTTGGGTTGATGCATATGGATTTTTCCATATGTTGCCATCAATGCCAAAGTGGGAGATTGTTGGATGATATCAAATTTGGTTACTGATCATGCTTTTGATATTCATGTTTTGTCACTGATGTCAACATATATTTCTATGGAGAGGACAGACTGGTTACTTGACTGGCAGAAGTGTACGGACACTGTACAGATGTTTCAGAATGATCAAAGTTGGATTTATGTAGAAGGATGTTTGTTTAAATTATTCCTACAGTCTCTTGGATTTATGTTGTATATTTCATATGTTACAGTTGATTTGGTGAAGACTAGTTTATGGACTATAACTGTGATTCTAGACAGAGCAGGTCTCTATGTTTCGGGTATATCTTTCTGGAGAAGATATTTTAGATGATGTGAGCTTACTGGTGGATAGCTGACATATTTTGGAATAATGGGTTGAGCTCAATTGTGGTTTGGTTATTGGTGATGTCAACTGTGGCATGTATTCTAAAGAAGACCTAATTGTTGGCTGACTTCAGACATGTAGCGTGTAAAATAAATTGTGAGTGTGGATTGTAGATCTGGAAGCATAATTGATGGATTGTAAATTATGTTTACTTGTTATAGGTACCATGTGTATCTTAGAAAGGGGTTAAATAATTATTTATATATTGGAAATCCTTAATTGGCCAACCTAATTAATTAATTATGTATTAGAAAGCTTAACTAGCCGACCTAATGAATTATTGTAACAGGGCATATATGAGTGATCTTTTCTTTTGAAAAGATGTGATAGAGATAGAAAAGAAGAAGAAGTGCAAGCTGCAAGGCTTGTTTGGCCTCTGGATGTAGAGAAGATTTTATGAGAAGAGTACTTCATTAGAACTGACCAAGAAAAGATAGTTGCTATCAGATAATTCACTGGATTGTTTATTTTCTTTATACACTTGTTTGGATTGTGAATCCTTGAGGGTGGCTTTAACCTTCTTTGGGTAGTGTGCCTTGGCAGTGAGCCTACCATTTCTTTTGACTCCTAACGGGTTCTATCTCCTAACAGGGACTATCTAATGTAATGTTGTAACAAGCTCGTAACAGGGCTAAATATTTTAACAGGTATACTATACTCTCAATACATTATTTATGGGTGTTAATTCCCACTAGGGTTTTACCTTTAATAGGGTTTCCTCGACAAAAAATATTGTGTTATGGTGTTGGCATTTACTGTGTTATCATTTACATTTGCGGATTTGGTTTATAAAGTTTAAAGTTTAATAATCTATATCACAACTGATTCACCCCCCTCTCAGTTGTCTTGTGGACTGTTATTCCTAACAGATGTATGTTAGAGAAAGAGTTGCTTTAGGAATTATATCTCACTCTCATGTGGTATTACAATTTCTTCATAATTTCCATACGGGGCATACCCCTCATTCTTCGATAATATAGATCTTTCTCCCTCTTGTCTCTTCACTAAAGGCAAGAGGTATCTCTTCCATTTTTTTTAGGATCCATTATGCTCCTAGAATGTATTTTTTTTTGAGCTTAATTGGTTATCCTTTCTATATTATATCCCTATGGTTTTGTATTATGGTACATACTTCCTTCACTCATAATCATCCATAGGTCTCTTATAATATTCATGATATATTTTCTAGGACATCTATTTTGTAATGATATCTCTTTGCTACAGCATCTCTTGATATGATTGGTATATCCCTTGCTTTCATCCCTGGGGGGCAAGGTTTTCCTTTTTTTTCTATGTCTAAGGATCTACTTTCCTAACTTAGTGGAATTGGTTTATTCTGCAATATTATTTACTTGTAAAGACTTATGTTTTGGCTATGAATACCCTCTTATATGAGAGGTGATTGTCCTAGGTCATCACCTCTTCTTTGTTTTTAAATTATGTTCTTTATAAACTCTCACCCTTGCTTTGGGTTAGAGTTTGATTCCTTCATTCTAAGATTCCACTTCCTCTTTATCACAGGGGGCTTGATGATTGAATCTTTGTTCCCTCTTTACTTTTCTTTAAAAGATGATATTTTATCCTATGCACTCCTCTACGGTGGGAATATTGTTGATAAGATCCCTTCCTATTTGAGGATCTTGTTTCCATATGTGACATATCATTTTCATGATTATCTATGCTCTTAGATGTAAGGGTCAATACTCTTTGCTAAGACTATAGTGTACATTGTTGCTAATAGGATATCTCCTTACTTTGTGAAGTAGGTATCCTCCTTTCTCTTCCTTATCCTATCTATTAGGAATCCACAACAAGGAGGGGGGAATATCTATAGGGTCTCCCTTATACTATAGTTTACATTTTACAACATGCTAAATCCTCATAAGGTAACACACATAAGTTGCTAAATCCTAAAGATACACTCATTTTTATTTTTTATTTTTGCTAAATCCTCAGAAGGTAACACACATAAGTTTCTAAATCCTAAAGAGATATGCATTTTTAAAATTCAAATATGCTAAATCCTTGGAAGGTAATGCACATAAGTTTCTAAATCTTAAAAATACACACATTTTATATTCCATAGTGATACAAGAATGTGGATCTATGGATATTCCAAAAGTTGTTAGATGACACATTACAATTGCAAAGCACAATTTAAGGGTGAATCTATTGGGATTTCCATCCTTGGTGACTCGTGGTAAGGTGGGCATCTTACTAGGCGAGGTAATCACTCTCTCTTTTCTCTCTTTCACTTTCATGCTAGTAGGATTAGATCATGAAGCTATGTTATTTATAGTGTTGCTCTTGTCTTGTTTATGTAGTCATTTATATTTTCTATGATTATTTTCTATTTTCTTTTGTACCCTTGTGCATGTATGTTGAGTTAGAATCCTTGGTCTGGGGGCTCATGTCCTTGACTAAGTGATTTTCTACATCATTGCAATCCACTAGAGTCTTTCTTCTAAATTTACCGTGAGTATGTTCAGTTTCCATACTACCACTAAAGTGGGGGCTTAATGTTGTTGGAATTATGTTATATTTGTCATCAGTGAAAAAACTTATTCGATTTTGAATGCTTACCGAGATCATCACTCAGTCCACAGCTTATATCGAGCATTCAGCAATCACTTTGTAAAGCTCAGTGGTTAAACAGTTCAAACCGAGCAGAACAGTAGTCACTGAGCATATGAACAGTTCAGTAGCGGTTACTGAGAAGAGCAACATGTACCGAGCAGACGGTAGTCACCGAGCTTCACTGTAACTACCGAGCCATCAGTTGAAGCCAACCGAGAAGTTAGTTACTACCGAGTCACCAACGGTTACTGAGTGACACTATATCTACCGAGTCACCAACGGCTACCGAGTTCCAAGCTACACTTCGGGACTAGTATGGACCGAGATTCTACTCTTACCGAGAGCATGATGATGCCAAGTATTGTAGTGGATGCCGAGTATCAGAA
>MU224313.1:27240-42052 GCA_018584345.1 Thuja plicata | reverse complement strand
CCTCTAACAAGGTGGACCTAGCAGTCCTAATTGCTTCTAACAGGGCAGATCATTAGAAGTGATCATTGTAAGCCTTAACCGGCCAACTTTATACTACAGTACCAAAGTTTTGTGGGTACCATCCCCACCCCAGTTTTACTATCTATTTGGAAGGTTTCTGGGTCACCAAATATTTGTGTTTATGTGTTATGAATGATTATACTTTCATGCTTGCAGTAGATTAAATAAATGAATGGTAAAAGTATATACATGTGCAGAAATGTTTCAAGTTTTAAGAGTTACTGATTCACCCCTCCCCTCTCAGTAACTTGGCTAGTCTTGATTATTTCCAACAAATGTATCATCTTAAAATGGAAGCACTTCCATGTCAAGAACATTTATACCTCATTAGGGGGTGTTTTAGACTGTCATCGTATTGTCCACTCATTTTTGCACCCTCTCCAGTTTCTGTGCCTATTTAGGACCCTGATTAGGCCTCTCCGAACATTGTTTATCCCACCTGGCACATTTTCTAGGGGTTCTGACTCCCTGGGTGAAGGTCGACCTCAACCTTAACCTAGGTTAGGGTCAACCTTGACCTCAAACTAGGTCCCCCTTTCGAATTGAAAATCTTGTTAGTTGTCGGGGGACATTCAACAGTTCATTTTCCTGCTTCTGGGTTGACTTTTTTGGCTTTTGAAATGATGACTCTTAAATTATATTTAATATAGGTGCTCTTCTAAGGGTATAGGTCTAATTGGAAATTAATTCTCCTATGTATTCCTCTCTAGAAGATTGTGCCCTAGATTGGTATATAAGGAAGCTTTCTCTCATTTTCTCTAAGGGACATAAGGAACAATCCAAGACTCTCCTCAAGCTTTCAAAGTTCAACTAAGGTTTTCAAGTCTTCCTCTCAAGCATTCATGTTATCCATTGAAGATAAAGGATTTAATAATTCAAGCCTTTGAAGGATTTGGTTCAAGCATTCAAATATCATCATTCAAAACCCTAGATCTATCCATCATGGTGGTGTGATCTTCCTTCAAGATCCTTTGTGCATCCTCAAGATTCAATCATTCTTCCTTCAAGGTGAATTTCAAGAATAAAATCATGGAGGTTTATGATTTCTAATATTGATTCCAAGCTTTCGTATTTACATATTTGTTTTCATTTGAAATACAATTGCATATCTATTGAATATCATAGCTTCATTATTAGATTTACTTCTACTACTTGCTAGAATTCTCTATGTTAATTATTGATTTCAAGGTTAATTCCTTAATTTGTATTTGACTAAGGCAAACCCCTCACCCCAAAAAAAAAAACCATTTTTCTTGCAGGTACAGGTTTGAGATAGCAGGTTCAAGTGCAGATCTAGATAACCTTTTCAGTAGTCTTTCAGGATCTGGAAACAGATTTTCCGTCAGACTGTGCAGGTTAAGGTCAAATTTCTATTTTGGTTTAGAAGAGACATTTTGTTCTGGGGTAGAATCGACATTCTATTTTGGGTCAAAATCAACCTGAGCCAAATCTGGAAAAAAAATATGGGTTTTCTCTGTCTCTATGTTTCTATGCCCAATCCGGTTGCAGAACTTCCAGAAACTTTGTGTAGACACCCGAAAACAACATTCTTCAGATTTGTTACATTTTTAGGTTAGTAATTTTCTTCTAATTCATTTCAATCAAAGTTTCAATCTTTCTATATCTATTCCACATTCTTTTCTATAGGACGGAACCTAGGGTTTTTCTCTTTATCCCTATTCTTAATAGGTTGATTCATTTATGCATTAATCCTTTCTTTGGGGATTAATAAATTTGATTCTTCCCTTTATGAATTTAGGATTAAGAGGGAAATATTATCTTCCCACACCCCACACACATACATCACACCATATATATAGGCACCATATCACATTTTGGTGACCTTCCATTCCTATATCCTACATTTTATACCTTACAATATATATGAAAGAAAAGAAAAAGAGGACAGTGAGTTGGGACACTTAGTCATTTTTCGCTAAGTGTTTCCATCAATTCCAAAGGGACAGATTTTTGGAAAGTGATAATTCTGGTATGATTTGAGACACTTATGGGTTTTCATCTATGGAAACATATCTAGTATATTGATCTCTTGGAATGAAGTTATGTTTTGGAGACGCAGTCTTCAAAATGACTAAGTACAGAAGTAGAAAAATAGAGTATGACAGTATTTTTTTGGCTAACAATGATCAATTTCAACAAGTTATGAATTGCCAGATTATTGGAAGATACTATGGGGTATTTATTACCTCCACCTAAGATCTATTTAGTTTTGGAGTTGATTACAGTGAGTTAGAGAGATTTGCAGAAAAGCGCAAACAACAAGACAATGTAACAAAGCAGTTGAATAGCAGTGATGATTTAAGGAGTATAGTGTAGACTCCTGGCAAGCTAAGTTGGATTATAATTTTGGATAATCTATATTTTGGTTATGTAAGAGAGCCAACTTTTTATTTCCTCTACATTATTTATTTTATTGAGAGCTGACTATGTGATATTGTTAAGAAAGTTGAGTTGGTAATAAGAAAGATATATATATATATATATATATATATGAAGACTTTTTGTAAAGCGAAGTTATGGTGGAAGTTTTGATGAGTGAATGTATATGTGTATGTGTGAATAGCAGAGCAGAGGATGAAAAAGATCATTGAAGAACTATGAATGGAACTATCTAAGCATTGAATATGCTTGTTTTTGTTCATTATTGAGAAAAATTTGTAACAAAAGTTTTTTTGTAAGAGCTATAAGCTCAGTTGGCCCCTAACAGAGTGTTGTATACCTTTAACAGGGTTTTTATTCCTTTAACAAGGAATTGTACTATGTAATATTCAGCTCCTAACAAGGCTAGGTCTCCTTATAGGGACATTATACTTTAGTGCATTCTTGTGGGCACCATCCCCACCAGGGTTTTCCCTTTTCTAGGGATTCCTCGACAACAAATAATGTTGTTATGAGTTCTATGTTATTTGTTTATGCTCTTTTCATTTCAGAAAGCTTATGTTTTATTTGGAATTGGTTTAACTTTATTTTAAGTTTTTTAATACTGATTCACCCCCCCTCTCAGTATTACATAATCCTAACATTAACATCCCAAACTATGATATCAATTGTATTATCATCATCAACCTTTAAAGATTTCATACTAGTTTTTCCTACTATCGAGGAATTCTTCCCACTAGCTCTTAGTTGATTGTGTTCCTTCTCAGAATCAGTTTCAACTTCTCTTTCTTCAAACTTATCCTTACTTTCCTTCTTGTTCTTATAATCTTTATAGCCAGATGTCTTCAATTTCTTCCTTTTGTAGGTTTGTTGAACAGTCATAGGTGACTCTTTTAGTGGCTTAGTCCTTATAGGAGTAGTAGTAGATTGTGTTTGTTTTAGTGTTGAGCTCCTAGTGACTCTTACATGTGTGATTTATTTAACTCCAACCTTGACTCTATTTCCTTCAGTAGCAGTAGATGCATCTTCCTTCTCAATTTCCATTTTCTTCCAAAGTTTAGTCATCATCTCTTATGTTATGCTGCTCATTTTGGCTAGATTTTCAACTTGTTTCCTTACTTTTCTTTGGATTATCGGTGCCTTAAGTTCATTGTGAATTTTTAATGATTCAACTCCTCATATGTTTCTAATCTAGTTGTATAAATATCAATAGGTTTTGACAAAAGTAAATCAGCATGTAAAATAACTAAGTTACCATCTACTTCATAACCCATAGTTGGTACCCAAGAAGTTCTAGGTTGAACTATCTATAACATACATGTATATGTATCTTCTAGAAAGAAAATATCATTCTTGTACTTTTCAACTATACTATTTGGGATTCTCTCTCTTAAGTTCATTTTTACTTTAAAATCTTTAAAGTATCCCCACATTATAGTATTGAATTTCTCTCCTAATACCTTGATGCATTTCTTAATTTTCATAACTACCGGTTGATCTTTTAACCATGTAATAGGACCTATTCGTGGAAATTGATTCTGTAGATAGAAGAACATACATACAAGGATTGAACCATAATTGAATGATTTCTTCTTATCTTTCTTAATATTCTCCATGTTAATGAAAATTTTGGATCCTCAACATCTCACATAAGTCATACTTTGCATCCTCTTCCACCATTCTGTATGCAACATGAATTTCTCCACCAGGTACACTGCCGAACCAACTAGACTGGTATACTCCATATCAAACCACCATTAAACAAAATCTCACTTTTTGACTTTAATGTCTCTAATAGTCATTGCTCGATGATATTTTTTAGATTTGGTCAAGCATATAACCAAATTAGTAGCAATAGTCCACAGAGTTGGTGCCTCACCGATCACACAAAATCTAGTAACATGATTGATTAATTCCTTTGTGATCTTATGAGGTCTATCCAACAAAATAAACTAATCATGGACTCTGATAAACACAAATATAACTCAATATGGATTGAAGTCATTAGGAATCTTGGTTGTATAGGTAAATCCATTATGCATCAAATGCATATGGTCATCCTTCAACTTTACACCATCTCTCAGGGTAATGAATTCATCATATATTTCATCAGATGCAAGATCATCCATCTTACATTGTATGAATGAATAGATGTCTTATGTTAGAAATACACCATAGGGTATCGATGATAGGGAACCCATAGGATCATTCTCATTAGCCTTCAAAAAGTGTATCTTGAATATGATTCTTGGCTCATCCATAGCATAGATCATCATGGGAGTATCCATAATGACAATAATTAGCTCTTAGAAGTAACACTCTTGTAGAATCATCACTCAATAAGAAACAACCTCCACTTTCACTGATAGGTGTTCTTCTAGAACTGATACAATTTACCACTCCATATCTCAATTTACACACAAGAAATGCTCACAATCACTTTAGAATGTTTTCAAATGCTCTTCAGTAAAATCATAAGAATGTAAAGTAACAAAAGAGTTTAATTTATCTTTTTTATATCATTGAGAATGTAGTCATTGTTTTCAACAGTCACATAGTGCTTTTCACTGATCAAAATGGTTATAACATAACAACAGTTATATGCAGGCAAAAACCAAATATATCACTTTATCTTAACTAAAATTATTAAATCACAAATAGGAGTCTCAATATGCATATGAATCTTACCACTCTTTCACTAATAGGGGTAGTTTTGGATTTTTCCTTTTAGTTCTCCCCTAAGTCATATCAGACTTAGTTCACCGATGGATTTTCCAATTTCCTAAATTTGTGGACCTCTCAGTCAATTCAGAAGATTTAAATTCACCTTTCTTCACCCATGTCTTCTTCATTTCACTTCTGACTTCTTCAGCATCATCAACTCTCTTTCCTTTATCATTTGCATATTTTTTCACCTGTTGGCCTCTGGTATTCTTTCTTTCTCTGCATGACCTAGCAAGATGACCAAATTTGTTACAGATATAACATGCCATACCTATTTGATTCCAAGGTCTTGTATTACCTCTAGTTGAACTTAATCTATAATTCATAACCATGTGTCCATTGTTGTGACAAATATAATAGGCTACATTTAACCGGTTACCCTGATTAATAGGTCCTTGACTGTTGTAATCATATGACCACTGACTATTTATTCTTGCCCAGCACTCATTAGATTTTTGTCCAAACTTATTATAGTAATAACAAGTTCCTTGGAATGCATTAGATCTATCATAGTAGTTATCACCTTTACCATAATAATTATCTGATCTAGCAGTAGGACCTCTAGGTCCAACATTAGGACCAATAGGTTTAAACTAGCATACATTAGCAGTATAACTATCCTTATGAAAATTAAAACATATTGGTCTATACCTTCTCTTATTAGTGTTATTGTTCACCTTGGGTGTTTATTTTTCTCCTGCATTGATGTCCTTAGTGCAAGATGATTCACCAGCTTCAAATTTTGAAACACCTAGACCTTGTTTCTCTCCATTCCTCTTCTGACTAGCAAGTTGTGCATCAAATTTAGTAGAAATCTTATTAAATTTATCTAGTATATCATTTTCATATTTAAGCTCTTCTTTTAGCTTTTCATTCTCTTTCATCAACCCCTCATTCTCTCTTAATATGATAGTTTTTTATTTATTTGTGTCATATAAGTGCTCATTCAACACAAAACATTCTTGCTCTGATCTGAATAGTTGCTCCAACTTTTCTATTAGGGTTTCATCTTTAGCCTTTAGGGAACCTTAAATAGTTTTCTTTGCATCCTTAGCAGTTCTTCTTCCTTCAATCTCTTCATGCATCCTAAAAAACTGACTTTCATGCTCTCCTTTCAGATTTTCCACCTCTTCTTTAAGTCCATTTTTCATATCCAAAAGATCTACAATTTCTTCCTCAAATTCTTCAGACACACTACCATTAGACATTTTCTCAATGTAATCTTGACTTTCCATCAATTTCTCAGTGAGTTCTCTTCTTTTTACAAGGGATTACCTCAGCTTTTTATTTAGTTCATTTATTACTCTATTGTATCCTCTAGAGGCTTCTCATTCATGTAAATCTCCATGTTGGTTTTTAGGGATCTTTTCCTCAAGAGGTTAAGCTTAATATAAAGAGGAACACCACTCTAATACCAATTTTTAGTATGCACAAGAACTGAGAGGTGTGGTGAATCTGTGTAAACAAGTACTTAAGAAATTTCATCAGCGATCTAACAAAGCTAATAAAAAACTTTCAAATAATGAAACATATAAATGATATTATCAAATAGAAGTAAACAACATCGAGAATCCACAGAAGAATTGGTGCAGGATCCCCAACATCCTAAAATAATCTTCAACATGTCCTACACATCTAGGACTTCTTTTTTTCAATAATGATCCATTTGTAAGACCTAGTGCCAAGATTTGGTCTTTGTGAACCACTTGGTCAAATATGGTCAAAGGATCCATAAATCTTGAATTTGAGTTATTTTTGTGTTGTAGGTGCTCCTTAAATAGTTTTGGTCCATTAGTGACCCCTAGGAAAGTGAACAATCAACATTTGTTCAATTGAGGCAAAATATGAAAAAATGCAACATTCACATAAAATTTGTCGAGTTAACAAATTTTTAAAAGTTGGTTGTAAAACTTCCTCCCAACGGATCATTGTTTAAAATATTGTTGTAACCGTTAGAGGAATTCCTCAAATAGCCCTCACAAGTGGGTGGAGGATGATGATGATGTAATTTTTCAAACAATAAATAAAATAGAACCGTTTTCCTATAAATAGTTAGTTACTCTGGATCTATACGGCCCCATACAGACCCGAATAGGAATAAAACCAATGAGTTATTGAATTGTAGTGAATCATCTTTCTTTTTCTTTTGAATTGAGCCTTTGATCGATTGTAGAACTTGTGATATTATCAATACTGCAAAAACTATCTGAAACCCTATGTACCAAGGGTTTCCCTTAATAAATGGCTATTCATCATCATTCCACCATTGGAGAAATATGAGAGTTGGTGAAATAAGGGGAAGTTGTATGTGTTCCAAGATTCTGAAGAAACTTTGTGGGTTGGTGGTCGAAGGAAAGAGTTTGAACTGATTCTCGGTCGACATCTCAATGTGGCGACCATTGAAGAGTAAGAGCATTTGATGACCAAGGCATGTTGGGGTTGCATCAAGCACTCAAATTTAATGCTTGGAGTACATTTAGAATGAAGACCATTCCTAAGTTAGTGGTTAGTCTCTGGACTCCATTCCATAGGTACTTATTTTTTTAATTGCCCTAATTAGGGTAATTACGCTTGTTAAGATTATCAGTATTTAGGCATTGTATGACCAAGTCATTATCTACTTGGGAAAGAAGTTAGTTGTAGTGCTTGGTTGTTGAAGAGCTTGGTACCTACTATTGATTGGTATATACTATTTCTCTATACACACTATTTATCGGTACATACTATTGTTTAGTGGGTGTTAGGAAGTTGGGTGCCTAAAAGGGAAGTATCATAAACAATAGTCTTGTTTGAAATCCACTGTTGGATTTGTGTCATGTTGGTCTTGTATAGGGCCTAAACAAAATGATCCAATCCCATTCCATAAATTCACATGGCTTTTGTATGTCATCAAAAGTTAGTGTATCTAAGTAGGGTTATTGGGAGTGATTATCCAAATCAACCCAAAATAGGAACTTAAATCATCAAGTTTGATATTATATTGAAGTTGGAAGTTGTTTACAAAGGTGTAGAGCATGTAGTAGGGGATCTCCTTGAAAGCTTGAGGGATTCAGTCCTTTAGGACACAAAAAACCTATAGCCTCTGCATCAAGTGGTATCAAATCTTGGTAAAGAGTTCTTAGGAGAAAGACAAAATGTCAGAAGGAGATGGAGAAACCAATCTTAGAATGACTAAAATGGAGTTATCCAAACTAGTTAGGGAACATATGGCTGATAATAGGGAAATGAGGGATGATAATCAAGCCTTAAGATATGAGTTAGAAAGACTCAAGGGGCAGAATAGATAGGAGGACTGATGGACACTCTAGAAATGATGAAGAAGGGGAAGAAGAAGAAGCCCCTAAGAAGGAAGAAGAAGAAGAAGTTCCTGCAGACCACAGACCCCTCTTGAATGCTCTTAAATCCATGCAGAGAAGAAACTTGGATGTAAAGTTAGATTTGTATGTTATCAGTGAGAAGATGGATCCTAATGTAGCAATGGACTGGATAGAGTCCTTGACAAATTTCTTTGAATGTGAAGATATATAGAAAGATAGAGAGTCAAAGTTGTAAAGTCCAAGTTGGAGGGAGTAGCCCTAACTTGGTGGAACTTTATCCAGACTAGGAGGGTGAAGAATGGAAAAAGTATGATATCAACATAGAACAAGATAGGTACCTTGGTTATAAAGACCCTTTTTCCTAAAGACTATGGGGTACAACTTCATAGAAAGAAGAAAAATCTCAGACAAAGAGATATGGATGTGAGTACATACACTAAAGAGTTTCAGATATTTTGTATGAAGGCTAGCACAAAGGAGACAAAAGAAGAAAATTTGGCAAGATACATTAATAAATTGAAATTCCCAATCCAAGAAGACCTAATTCTACACACACTAGAGATAGTGCACAAATGCTACAAATTAGCATTGAAAGTAGAATACAAGTTAAGGAGAAGACAAGAAAAAAACAATAGAGGAAAGGGAAATAGCAGTAACAACATCAACAAAAACTTTGGGGGCAGATGAAATTCTTTTCGAATAGGATAGTCTTCAAGACCTTTTGAAGAACAAAGAAAAATAGACAAAGAACAAGGAGATTCAATCTCTAGAGCAAACTATAGAGGAAGAAGAGATTTTGGAAGAGGAATATTTGGTGGAAGAAATAATGGCCCTTTGAAATACTTCAACTTTAATCAGTTGGGACATCATGGCACTAGATGTCCAGAAAAGATGAGATTAAACAATCAAGGGAAAGAAGAGTGCAATTAACCCAAGAAGACAATCAATGAAATACATCAAAGGAGCTTGAACCTGAAGAGGGCCTATGTCTGATGATGAGACAAACCTTGTTGGAGATACCGCAAGGCAGAGAACCACCAAAAAGAAAGTCACTATTCAAAACCAATTGCAGAAGTCATGAAAGGGTATGTAAGTTGATCATTGATTCTGGTTCTACTAGAAATTTAGTGTCTAATGAAATGGTTCAAAAGTTAAAATTATAGAGATTTCCTCATCCATGTCCTTATAATGTTTCCTGGTTAACTAAAGGTCAATAAACAATGGTAAAAGAATGAGCATGGGTATAATTTTCTATTACTGATTACAAGGATAGAGTTCTATGTGACATAGTAGAAATGAATGTCTGCCATCTACTTTTAGGTAGACCATGGAAATATGATGTGGTTCCCACTCATAATGGTAGGAACAATACCTACGCCCTTGTCCAAATGGTGTCTCTTTCACCATGAAGCCTCTACCTGATACAAAATCAAAAAAAGAGCCAGTAGTTATAGTTGTGGGAGAAAAAGAAATAACTGAAATAGTAAAAGGAGAAGATAAGGGAGGATATGTCTTGATTCAAAAACCAAAGGATACAAAAGTAGCAGAGAAAGAAAAATCAATGCCAAAGGAAGTTCAGAAACTTCTTGAAACTTACCATGAGGTTATTGCTAGTGACCTAACCTAATCCCTCCCACCCATAAGAGACATAAGTCATCAAATTGAATTTGTACCTGGTTCTTCTTTTCCCAATAAGGTTCCCTACAAAATTACTCCCACTCAAAATGCAAAAATTTTAAACCAAGTGAAAGATCTTCTACAAAAAGGATTAATCAAAAAGAGCTTAAGCCCTTGTGCAGCCCCATCAGTCCTAGCCCCCAAGAAATATGGTGCATGGTGGCTTTGTAATACCTATTAAGAAGTAAATAAAATAACAATAAAGTAAATATTTCCCATCCCAAGAATTGAGGATCTTCTGGATCATTTGGGAAATGCTTGTTATTTTTCAAAATTGACTTAAAGTTTGGTTATGATCAGATAAGGATAAAACCAGGGGATGAATGGAAAACTACATTCAAGACCATGGAAGGACTTCATGAATGGCTTGTCATGCCATTTGGGTTAAGCAATGCACCCTCAACCTTCATGAGGTTAATGAATGAACTATTTTATGATTACAATGACAAATTTCTTGTTGTTTATCTTGATGATATCTTAATTTTCAGTGGCATTTGGAAATGGTGATCAAAAGGTTACATGAACACAAACTTCTCATCAGTATAGACAAGTGTGTCTTTTTGTAGAAGGAACTCGCATTTTTAGGATTTGTAATCTCCCAAGGGAAACTCAACATGGATCCCTCAAAATTGGATGCTATTGTCAACTAGCCACCCTCTAAGAATCAAGGTGATGTAAGAATGTTTCATGGTTTAACTACTTTTTATAGAAAATTCATTAATAATTTCAGTCATGTATGTGTACCTATGCTTGAAACAATCAAGGGTGGAAAGAAAACAAAAAGAAATTGGACTAAGGAGGCTAAAAATGCATTTGAGTACTTGAAATCAAGAGTAGCATAGTATCCTATCCTAAAACTCCTTGATTTTAACAAAGTGTTCATAGCACAGACCGACTCTAGTAACTTGGCTATAAGCGCAGTCTTAAGCTAGGATGGAAAACCAGTAGCCTTCTTCTCAAAAAAACTAAATGATGGCAAGAGAAAATGCTCTACATATGACCTAGAGTTGTATGCCATGGTGTTGGCCCTCAAGAAATGGACGCATTACCTGCTACCCAAATTAAAAAAAAAAAATTATAGACAACCATGCATTAAGCTACCTAAACACACAAGACAAGTTAAGTGTCAAACACATTAAATGGATGGAACAAATCCAAGCCTACTCATTTTAAATTAAACATAAGAAGGGTGTAGCCAATAAAGTGGTTGATGCACTAAGCAGAAGAATTGTACTAATCCAAGAAATACAAGTCAAGAGAATTGGGATAACTGCTCTAAAGGATCTCTATATTGATGATCCATATTTCGGTGAAGAATATGAAGTGTGTATAAAACTTGTGGACAAATACCACACTAATGTTTTAGAATTTTTGATACAGGATGGCCTACTCTTCAAAGGAAGTCAATTATGCATTCCTATGTGCTCCGTGAGGGACAACATCATTCAAGAAAAACATTATGGAGGAATGAGTGGTCACTTTGGCTTAGATAAGACACTAGAAGTAGTCAGAAGACACTACCATTGGCCTAAGATGCATAATGATGTCAGAAAATTTGTTCAAATATATGTGATTTTCCAAAAATCCAAAGGTGTTTCAACCAACCAAGGACTGTATCAACCATTACCTATACCCTCCAAACCATGGGAAGAAATATCAATGGATTTTGTAATGGGATCACCAAGGACTAAACAGGGATTTGACAACATTTTTGTAGATGTGGATCACTTTAGTAAAATGGCACACTTTATTCCTTACAAAAGAACATATGATGCATCACATATTTCTCAATTATTTTTTAAAGAAATTGTCAGAATACATGGTTTACCTAAGTCTATTGTCTCAGAAAGAGATGCAAAGTTTTAGTGACATTTTTGGAGGACATTATGTTAGAATGAATTTAGAATAACTAAGAGGGCAGGGGTGAATCATTTATCCTCAGGTCTAGATGTAGAAAATAAAAAATTTTATACTTCAGATCTACTCGGCAGCAGTAGCATAAATTAACAACTTTAATCATGCAGTTTACTGTCAATTGAAATTAGCTTGTAGTATCATAACAGTAAAGAAAACCATAATTATTCACACAAATTTACACAATTATTTAACGTAGAAACCCAATATGGGAAAAACCACCAGTAATATGCTACCAAGTTTTCACTCTTCTGAAGTGATGCCCTATGAGGAGCCAACCCTGTGAAAGGTTACAATAACACACTGCTAGGTGTGACCTGGTTAAAGGATTTAATCACCCTGGCAGGAGTGGCCTTGTTAGAGGACTTAGAACATTTCAATCTGAATGTCACCTTGTTAGAGGATTTATACAAATGACTATAAAATCAACCTTGTTAAAGGATTTAACTTATACAATGGTAAGAAAGTAAGCAGTAGTTTGTGAACTGGTACATACAACTTACTTTGCAATTCAGATCCAATTATAGCTCTGATGTTAACTTATTGGATAGCCTACATTGTCATTTCAATCTTCTGATCTACTTGGAAATTTGTCAAGCAATCACACATGCAACTTTCTACTTCTGCCTTTTGCCTTCTCTGCTAGATCATGCTAAATAGTAAATCAACTATGCAAACCTCTTGCATACACATACATTCATCCACACTCAATGAATAACCCCTGAGGTTATCATATACCTCTCTATCTAGGCCTGATAAATCTTTTGCCACTTAAACAAGATCGTAGATCTTAGGTTAGGAAGATCCAACAGATCATCCCATCTTTGCATTACATTTACTTCTCCAAAGTAGTCTCTAATTAAATCTTGAAACCATGCATTAATTATGGTTACCCATACATTGAATGACATAGATCAATCTTTAATTAACATTACATATCCCAATAAAATCAACTAAGTCAGCCAGAGATCTCAAATCTAATCATTAATCCAATTACTGTAAGTCGGCCAACATCACTGTTTCCACTCGACAATTTTAATGGTGCTCGGCATCGAGCAACTTTTTGCTCGTCACAAGCAACTTTACTCGGCACAAGCAACTTTTCTCGTCATAAGCAACTTTTCTCGGCACAAGCCAAACTTTCTTGGCATAGAACAGCCAAAAAAACTATCTTTGAAAGATAAGCAACTAATTACTGTGCCAGAGTGCCAACTGATCAAATACCCTTTGAATTGCCTTAACTCAACCATTCACTTGGTCTTCTTGTTAAATCTTCTTCATCAACAATAGATATGGTACTCAAACAGATAGAAATAGTCTCACCAGTAAAGGTTTGACATCAATGACAAAAATAACAATTGCTTGCATTGTCACTTTCCAACAATCTCCCTCTTTGGCATTGATGGCAACACAAAATATTAAAACAATGATTTAACAAGTATAGTTACCAACCAATCCAAAAATTCACCTGTGTTCCTTGATATGAACAAATCTTCATTAATGTCTTTAGCTTTGTTCTGATTTGTATCTATAAAACATTTCTCCCTCTGTGTCTGTAATCACACTATAATCCTCTATGTCTAATCATCTGTAGACTCCCTCTGAGTAGATAATCATTTCAATGTTTTCAATAGTAACTTTTGCCTCTATGTAGTCTTTCCCTCTTTGTAATTTCTCTTTCTCGGCAATCTCTTCCTTCACTTCTTCCTCTTTATAGGTAATCTCTCCCTCTTTGACAACAATTCCAAAGATGTCAATATATTTATCATGTAGATCTTTAGTATCATGTTGATCTTGTCATCTTTTGTCCTTTGTTTATCTTCACAACTTTAGCCAACATCCTAAAGTGTGACTTACTGTACATCAATGTGTCAGATTTTCTGAATGAAATATTTGATGCAGCAATACCATACATAACTTAATTAGCCTCAGTTAGGGGAATCACCTCCAATTTACCTCGTAGATACTCATGAGCATCCTTGGGTAGTGATTTTTTGAATATGTCTGCTAATTGTTCTTTAGTGTTCACATAATCCAATCTCACTTATTTATTCTGAACTAGCTCCCTCAAGTAATGATACTTGATAGCTATGTGCTTTGTCTTTGAGTGCATAACAAGATTTTTAGAAATATTAATAGTACTTGTGTTATCACAATATATGATAAGTGGGTTAGTAATTTCTTCCTTCATACCTTTCAATAGTATCTTCAACCACACAATGTTAGAACAGTTAACTGCTATTGCCACATACTCGGCTTCAGCTATAGATTGTTAGGTGTAGTTCTATTTCTTGCTTGTCTGGGAGATCAATTTCTTTCCTAAAAGAAATGCTCCACCAGTAGTGCTTTTCCTGTCATCAACATTTCCATCCCAGTTAGAATCAATGTAAACTCTAAGTTCAAACTTGTTATTCTTTTTGTAGTATAGAACATAGTCATCAGTTCCTTTCAAATATCTCAGAATTCTTTTGACTGCCATCATGTGAGTTTCTTTAGGATTAGCAGAAAACCTTGCTACAATCCCAATAGCTAGAGCAATATTAGGTCTACTATGTACAACATACTGTATTTTTCCAATCATTGACTTGTAGATTGTTTGGTTCACTTCTTTTGTGTCATCATCTTTTGTCAGCTTCTGTCCAGTAGCCATGGGTGTACTCACTGGTTTGGACTCTTCCATTCCAAAAGTTTTTAGTATCTCTTTGATATATTTAGATTGA